>PVKS010003206.1:0-107074 GCA_004027875.1 Aplodontia rufa | reverse complement strand
ACTCAGATGGCTGAACTCAATGGGTGATAAAAATTTATTTCCTACTAACAAATTGAGCAGCAGGTGAAAAAGTCTTGTGGATACCAAACTACAGTCGCATTTCGCTTATCAGTTATTAGTATGAGATCAGAAGAACTGATGCTCCCCTGCCCCTAAAACTTTTCTGCATTTACTTGTCATATTTGCCTCAAAGGAAAACTGTGTGGAAAGAGAAGAACAAACTGTGAACAACCCTCTTTCGCAGTAATTATTTTACTATTTTAAAGTTTCTTAGTGGTTAGGTAACTCTTGGTGGAACAGTGTCACCCTATAAAGCCAAAATATTTCCCTAAAGCATGCTGCTGATGAGGCATCAGGTCTGGGACATCAACTTCAAACTTTTTTGCTTCTCCTCAAAGCATCATTATAGGTGTCAGTTGCATGGAGGGAAAGACACACCTTAAGAAATGGTAACTACTGAGACTGGAATAATTTCCAATTTCTTCTCCTTTGCCCTTCTTATTTTGTCAAAAGAGATTGGGTTCAACTTGTTTGTCAGACCCAGCCCAATGTGTGTCCCTATGCAAGTTTACTGTATGCCAAGGACAGTAACATGACAGCAGTAATTCAAAACAGGGTGTTAAATGAATAAATAGGAATAAGCCTCTGGGATTAGTCCCAATTGAAAAGTTCAGCACCACCAAGGAAGGTAGCTGCTGTTGCAGGGGATTAACAAATGGCTGGCTGCAGGGAATAGCATTCACTGGTCCAGCCACATTCTCAGTTACTGATGGCCTGTCTACCCTGTGGCGTCAATCTCTCAGATGCACAGACTCACAGAGTAGCTTAGAAATGTGGTTTTACCTATTTTTTCTTCTTAGAAACTCTCTGATTGTTAGGTGAACCTTTCATTCATACTTCCACAGAAAATGTATGGCATTAAAATTATTACAGTCTTAGGGAAGGTGATGAAAAGATAATTTCCTTCCATGGAATCAAACTGAAAGCAGGAAAACAAAGGAAGCTGTCTGTGTAGTAAACAAGTTAGGGTAGGATCATTTTGTCATAATGGCACCAAGTGCGTTAAAATAGAGAAACTTCTTTGTGTAGGATCTTTACTACTTGCAAAGTATATTATGAACACACTGTTGTTTGATCCTTAAAACAAAGAGGCTGTGTTCCCTCTTTTGTAAATGAGAAAAGGGAAGTCTAAAGAAATTGACAGACTTGCCCAGCATCCCAGTGCTGGAAGTACAATATTCTGACACCAGGTTTGGTACTTTCTTTGTTATACCCCTGCTATGTATACTACTTTGCTGAGATCTTATAGAATTTTCCAAATGTTCACAATGTTAGTCACCTTTCTATTACTATAAAAAAATGCCTGAGGTAAAAAAGAAAAAAGTTTTATTTGGGGATCATAATTTTGGAGGTTTCGGTCCCTGGTCAGTTGACACTGTTGCTTTTGAGCCTGTGGCAAGGCAGAAAATCACAGTGGCAGCACATGGTAGAATTAGTCCACTTCCTTCAGAGTGGGAATGAAAGAGAGGAAGAGATCAGTTGGTCTATACTCCTCCCTTCAAGGGCACACCCCTCATGACGTAAAATATCCCACTAGGCCTAACCTCCAGAGGCTCCACCATCGGAGGACCACAGGCTGACGACCAAGCCTTTAACACTTCAGATCCAAACTATAACACCCACCCAGCTGGAAGGCCCAAATGTAAACTAACTAGATTTTCAGCCTTTGCATGTTTTAAGGTTAACTTTATGTATTACATGAAAGCCACCAATTGTTTTTTCTTTTTCTTTTTGACAAATGGATTAATCCTGGGGAAAAGGTGGCAGTCAGTCAGAAAGAAGCACATAGCTATGGAAAATGATTCTGATCAGCCTTGGATTATGGCTTAGGAAGAGTTCAAAGCCAGAAAGAAGGCACCAAAGGATGGACCCCTTTTTTTTTTTTTAAGAGAGAGAGGGACAGTGAGAGAGAAGAGAGAAGCAATTTTTATTCAGTTTTTCATGTGACTTTCATTCCTCTGACACTTTGTCGTATAGGTGGTGCTGGGGTTTGAACTCGCGTACTCACACATGCGAGGCAAGCACAGTAACCGCTGAGCCACCGCTCCAGCCCTGGATCCTACCATTTTTGAAATTAGTGGGGAAAAAAGGAGAGATCTGAATTTGTTTTCTATTCAAAAGACCAGGGAATAGGGGGCTGGATTGGTGGCTCGGCGATTACGGTGCTTGCCCGGCATGCACAAGTACGTAGGTTCAAACCCCATTACCCACATACATAACTAAGTGTCAGAGCAATGAAAGCCACGTGAAAAACTCAATAAAAATTGATTCTCTCTCTCTCTCTCTATCCTTCTCTATTAAAAAAAAAAAGACCAGGGATTAGAGACTGGGGATTGGATGGCTGTTTTAATATTTTAATGTCTTCCTGAAAGTCCCCCTTGAAAAAAATTGAACAAAGTTACTATAACTCATGTATATTTATTTACTTGAACTTTGCTGAGGCTATAAGCTTCTCTTTCTATTCTTTTACTTCTTTCATATGAAGTATATGGCTACAAGCAGTGATGTTATAGCTTTTACCTTTTATTTTATTAAAAATAAAAGTTGAGAGGGGGTCAGTAGTCCCTTAATGAACCTCTGCTTAGCTTTCTAATTCTTTCTGTTGCTTTAATATTTGAAGGAGTAGGTTAAGTAACTTGAACTTAGACACCATGGAAAGTCTGCATTTAATGGGCTTTCAGTAATGTAGAGTGAATGAAAAGTTTCTGAGATTATCTACTTTTCTCTTTCATCATGATAAAAAAATAACTAGTGACTGAATCATGTCCTTAAACACAATTCTCATTCTTCACCTATGTTCTAACAGCCCCCACTGAGTTCTTTTGGTGCTAATTTAATTGTTCTATTTCATGAATTATGCTGCAAAGCATACCACCGAGAAAGCAACAGAGCTGACTTTGGTTGAACAGGATACACAGGATTGCAGCTGAGAAAATAAAAGGCAATAAAGTGGCCTTCATTTCCTCCTTCATGCCTTCTTAGAGGTAACTAGCTTTGAGGCACTGCAAGCACAGATCCAAGGCCAGCTACGTGATCTGTAACTGTCCTCAGCAAGTCTCCCATGTTATACGAAGCTGCTGGAGTCTATTTGGTGCTTAGAGCCACAGGGAAATGCAGTTTGTGGGTGTGCTTCTGTCTCCTTTCTGTCTACTGTCAAAGACAGTAAGCAGCTCTTCTGATATCAGGTTGTGTCAACGAGATTTGGAAGCTCAGCATTCCTGTTTAGAGTTAGAATCATGATTAGTGTTTGTACAAAATATCTTCTTCTAATTGAAGAACATTCTTATTCTGTTCAATGTCCCCATGATGTTTTGCCATATTGATGATATTTTGAGAAATAACTTTATACATAATAAAGTATATAAATTTTGAGTATTTGATAAAATTTTATGTGCGTGTGCACACAAATGAGGATATGGAATATTTTCTTATTTCATTTCCCAGTCAGTATTAAGCATAACGAGTATTTTGACTTCTGTCACTGTAGACAGGATTTGCCTGTTCTTGAACATCCTAAAAATGAAGTCCTAGAATATGTACTCTTATGTTTGATTTCTTTCAACCAGTATGATACTGTAATTCATCCATGTTGTTTGATTAAAGAATTATATTTTACAATTTATTCACCCATTTGTTTATAGACATTTGGGTTTGTTACAAATAGTAATTCAAGGAACATTCTTATGTGTGCATTTTAGAAGACATAAGCACTCATTTATCATGTATAGCAAGGGTTGGATTACTTAGCCATAGGATATACACTTATTTTCTTTTAGTGGGTACTGCCAAATATTTTTCCCAGATGAGAATATGGTAACCCTCCTAAATTCCTATGCTTTATGAATATGATTTTCTTCTGCAATGTTTTCACTCAAGGTTGGTGATACTAGTTAACGTGAGCTGTTGATATTTGCCACCCATCTCAGATTACACATTCATGTTCACATTTATTCAATATGAATTTATAGGTGGAAATTTGTCTTGTCACAGGCTTGGAGTTTTTCTTAGAGAGAATTTTTTATTTAGTTATTCATGTAGCTTTTGTTGGTTTGACATTTCGTTCTGTACGTGGTTCTGGGGTGCGAACCCGCATCCTTGTGCATGCCAAGGCAAGCACTGTAACAGCTGAGCCACTGCTCCAGCCCCAGGCTTGGAGTCTTAATAGTGAAAATGTTCCCATAGGAATTAAAATTTTATATATATATATATATATATACGCACACGCATACACATACGCACATGCACACATACATACAAACACACGGTAAAGTTTAACTATTGAATAGATGTCTGGTTTTATGGTGTATGAGTGAGGATGAATCTCAACTATCTAAGTGTGCTATTTAATTCATAGAATGAAGCCAGAAGGGTGAAGTGACTCAGGGAAGGTCCCTTGCATCCTGCCTCTGGTATAATTCATTTGCAAGAGGCTGAATCGTATTTTATAGCTGCTATTTTCTCTAATTTGTGCTTGATTCCTTTGAGAGGAAGCAGTAAATCAATATATTACATGCTGCTTAGAATCCTCAGCACCAAGCATTTAAATTCTTCCAAGTGTGTATCAGCCGGTGGTTGAAAAAGAATGAAAACTTAGGGCTTCAATTTCTTTGAACATAATGGTTCATTCAGCTAACCTACCTGCATGGGCTGGAGAGCTGGATAACTAATAATAATATTCCTGATATAAGAAAAAGAATTGATAAAGTAAGGAGCTTCTAGGATCAGTTTTTTTTAAAAGCCTGTTAGGCTGGATTTTCAAAATATAAAGTTCTCTTTGGGGAAAAGCTACATTAGTTTTTTCATTCGTTCATTCTTTATCATTCATTCACATAATAATTCAACATTTTTTGAGTACTCTGTGGCAGGCCTTGTTTGGATACTAGGGACACAGTTCAGAACTAAGCAAAACTTTTGCTCTTATGAGCTTACTTTCTTAGGAGGGTAAGAGGCAAAATCAAGTGTTCCTCAAGGAAAATAAAAACAGACATGGATCTTGGGTGTGTAGGCTTGGTGTTGGGTACTGCTGGTGCTTTTCATAAGGGAAGGTCAGGGAGACCTCTCAGTCAATGCCATTTGTGCAGAGACTGAAAGGCATATCCACTGAATAGTCCAAGTCAGGTGGGGGCAATGCTGGTGGGTTGAGGGCTGGTACAGAAGCCTCTGAGGGTAGAACGTAGGTAGTGAGGGAAAAATAGTTGGGGTGAGGTTAGAAGGATGGCAGAAACCTGGATGAGAAAGGGCCCTGGCAGGCCATAGTAATGACCTTAGCTCTTTTTCAGAGTGAGAATCTGCTAAAGGATTTTGAACAAAATGATGACATAAACAACAACAACAAAAAGATTTGTCTTGAATATTGGGTAGAGAATTTGTGAGGACAAGGGCAGACCCAAAAACCAAGATATCTAACTGGTGTGTTCAGGCCAAAACTAAATGGCATACATGCTTTCTTTTGGACTTCTTGCCATTGCTGTGCCTTATTAATAATGGCAATAAGTGTGCCATATCCACATATAGATGAACAGTGTCACATTTGAACCACATTACTAACAACTAGTAATGTGAAAATTAATAACAGGCAGTGGATACCATAAGTAAGTTCTAGATGTAATGCTTTTCCGTTTACCTAGCTTTTCCCCTGGACAGTCTTCCTCTTGCCACTGTTTTTATTCAGTGATGTTGTACCATTCTTTCAGTCACCCACACTTGCACTTCAGCCATCGATGACTCCTCCCTCTTCATCCAAGGCACGCAGAGTTTCTGTTGTCTTGCTATCTCCTAAATCCATTTCCTTCTGCCATTCCCAACTGTGGTTGTGAACCTCCTTTCATTTCAGAGTTAGCAACCCAGTTCGCCTTCTTTATGTGAAATTCAGCAGAGGATATAGGTTTCTGAAGTGACACTTTGATTTAGGTTGGTTCAGGGCTTTGTTCTTCTGGGTAAGTAGGGCCTTTTGCAATTTTTAAACCTCAGTTGTTCTTCTCTAACAATAGCAATATCTAATTCATAATATCAGTATCGAGGTTGCAATAAGGAGGAAATGGGACTATGGAACGTTTAAAGTGCCTTGTAGAGAGCAGGCACTTAAAAACGTTGGTTCTTTCTACTTTCTATCGTTTGACATCACTCGATCCTTGATCTTTCTGGCAAATTCTAAAACGTAGCTCTCATTGTGTCATTCCACTTTTCAAAATCTCCAGTAGCCCCCCATTCCTTCACATGTTAAGAAGACACTTCTCAATTCTGACTCTCACCAAATTTTTTCCCATTATACTTCTCCAATGTACTTCATATATTAGCTAGATTGACTAGCTTATAGTCCTGTTATTTTGTAAAACCATCTATTAAAATCATATGACTATGCTTCAAATCCTGTCTCAAGTACCATTGCCTTAACAAAGCCACTAACAACCCAGAAATGCCATCTTCTAGCCCTGAAACATCCTCGTACTTGAAGGTGACATCATGCTGAGGCTCTGCAGACAGAGTGCCCAGGTCCTGCCACTTACTGTCATCCTATGGATGTTATTTAATCTTTGTTTTCAGTTTCCCCCTGAAAAATGGGGATAATAGTGATGCATACATAATAAGACTGTTGAGAGCATTTAAAGAGCTATTGCATGTGAAGCATTTTGAATAGTGTCTGGCACCTGGAAATCAGTTAACTCATTGTCTATAATTGTAGGCATAAATACTGAATGTTATTTTATCAAGACCTGTATTTTACAGGAATTTCAAATAAAACTTGTTTAAGACACAGTAAAAAGTGACATGGACTTGTAAACAAGAGACTTGCAGTATCAGGTCCTACTACTAATCAAGCTGTGTGACACTCAATATTTAATTTATCTTTTCTGGATATCTTCCTTTGGCTGCAAAAAAAGAAGTGAACAAAAATCTCTACACTCTCTTTCAGTTTCAGTATCCACAAAGATATCTAATAGTGACTACTGACTCAGTCCTGAAGAAATAACTCTTGATTTCCACACTTCTAATTGTGCTCCTTTCCTCTCAGTAAATACTACCAGCTACCCAGGTTGTCAAAATTTTCAGTCCTCTTTGCCATCTAAATTTAATACATCTGCAAATATTATCAATTCTATTCCAAAATACATGGTGAGTCATTTACTTCACGCGATCTTCGCTGCTACAACCCTACTCCAATATCCTCTCCTGTACTGTTCCAGTTAGAGTCCCAATCCATCTTTTGGCCTCCACTGTTTCCCTCTTTCAGCCTATTTCTCATAGAGTCAAAGTGATATTTAAAACAATCCAAGCAAGGCACAAGTGTCCCGTGCTTTTAATCCCAGCTACTGGCCACTAAAGAGGCTGAGGCAAGAGGATCACTTGAGCTCAGGAGTTTGAGACCAGCCTCAGCAACATAGCAAGATACTATCTCAAAATATAAATAATAAACATAACCCAGATAATATCATTCCCCTGCTTTAAACTCCTCAGTGGCTTTTCATCATAAGTTGATGTCACACTGCTTTACCCTCTCATGTCACTCTCCCGTTGTGTCCTTTATTCTCGTCCTGCTTTTTCACCATACTCAGTCTGCCTTTGATGTGGGGTTTTTGAGATGAGGCCCGATTCTCTGCTCCCGCTGGTGAATGGAGTCTGGGCCTCTACAGATTCCAGCAGCCAAAATAGGCCACTTGTAGTGTTTGCAGCCATTCCCAGTTAAAACTGGAAATTTGGGCTGGCTGCAGACTCTCCAGCTAAAAGCTGGGTGTTGCAGCTCTTGGTGTGGTGGAAATTCATCCCAGGAATTCGGCGCCAATCTTCTGGGTTCTTGTCTCATGAATTTGAAGAATAAAATCCACGGACAACCACAGAAGGAGGAGTAAAAGGAGTAGGATTTATTTAGGAAGAAGAGCAGAGACTCTGCAAAGCGGAGGGGTACCTGGAAAGGGGACACCCTCTAATGGAGGTTAGGCCAGGGGTTATGTAGATCTGGGGCATGAGCATAATTAACATTCATGCAAAGCAGGCATTGAGAAATGCATCAACTCCATTGGTTAAAATCTATGTAAGCATTGAAACTGGTCAGGAACACTATTGGTTAAAACAAAAGGTGGCAAATATTTCCTAGAATCTACCTGTGACCACCCCCATCTCTTAGTCAGGGAGTAGGGTGAGCCTCAAGATCTTTTTGCATTTGAAGGCCCTGGGCATGCCCTGTCAATCACTCTCTGCCTCTACCAGCTAGTTCTTGGATAGGGGCCTTCTGTCCTACCTAGTCATTTCACTGTCTCTCCTAATCTGTCTCACCTTGAGCCTTAACACTTGTTACTTTCTCTGATTTAATATTCAGCCTTCAGCTGTCCACAAGACTTGCCTTGTCATTTAGATTTCAACTCTAATTGCCCTCTGACCTCTACCAGTAGTGCTCCATCACACCATCTTATTTCATTTTTTCCAAAGGCTTACACTGGAAAAAGTCTATAAACTTACTTACCATCTCCTCCCCAAGTAGAAATTAAAAGTCCTCATAATAGGACCCATTTCTTAGCATAGTGCCTGGAATATAGTAGGTAAGCAGGTGAAAACTTGACTGATTGAATAAATCATTGAATAAATTCATTTTTAGTGAGGTTTCAAGGTTTTGTATTAATTACATGAGCCAACAAATGTTACTTTTAAAATGTGAAGATGTACTGTTTTTCCTTTCGTTTAATGCCTCATAATTGACATTAAGTACACATGCTTCTGCCAGAAAATGTGACTGTAAATGAAACAATCCAATCCCAAGTCCCCTCCCCCAATCTCCTAAATCTCAAATTTATTATGTTCTCCGTCTCCTCTCCCATATACCACTTCAGTGTAAATTACCATCCTCTTCGGCCTTTTCCCCGGTGGGTTCTAATCGTACATCTAGCCTCCTGACTGCGGCCAGCGAGCTGTTCAGTTGCTACTGTACCCAAGCTTGAAAACCTAAGGATTTTCATTGTTAGAATAAAAACCAGAATCTGCTGTTGTCCCCACCTCTCATCACGCCAGCCTTCACTCCACTAGGCCGCGCTCCTAGCCCTTTGGGTTCCCGCCTTTCACCCAGCCGGGTAGCCCTAGCTTCCCGCTTCCAGTAACGTCCTACAGAGCACCCATTTTGCCTCCGTTTTGATTTTAGATTTTGCCTTCCTCGGGGAAGCCCTCCCTGATTACACAAAGCCCCGTTACACATAATTCAGCCCCACAACACCAAGGGCATCTCTTTCAAAGCTCATATTTGTTCTGAGTATATTCTCCTGAATATGACAGCCTGCGCTCAAAAGGTATTTTCGGAAGAAACAAACAAGCTAACGGCGCAACCACGGCTCGCCCCACCCCTACGGCTCCGGCGCGGGTATTACGCAGTAAGCCGGCGCCCCGGACGGGCGTCTCAGGGCGCCTGCGCGAAGGGGTGCGCATGCGTGGCGGGGCGAACCCGCTGACAGATTCTCGGAGGCAGCGGCGGCGGCGGCGGCCCTGGACTGCGGGGAATGGAAGTCCTAGGGCCCTGACTGAGCACCGCCCCCGCCTCCCTGCCCCCGACATGGCTCAGGAGAAGATGGAGCTGGACCTGGAGCTGCCTCCGGGTACGGGCGGGAGCCCGGCGGAGGGCGGCGGCAGTGGCGGCAGCGGGGGCCTTAGGAGGTCTAACAGCGCCCCCCTGATCCACGGCCTCAGTGACACTTCTCCGGTGTTCCAGGCCGAGGCGCCTAGCGCCAGACGGAACAGCACAACGTTCCCGAGCCGCCACGGCCTGCTGTTGCCTGCTTCCCCTGTCCGCATGCACAGCAGCCGCTTGCACCAGATCAAACAGGAGGAAGGCATGGACTTGATCAACCGAGAGACGGTCCACGAGCGCGAGGTGCAGACCGCAATGCAGATAAGCCACTCCTGGGAGGAAAGTTTCAGCCTGAGTGACAACGATGTGGAGAAATCCGCCTCCCCAAAGCGCATCGATTTCATTCCGGTGTCACCAGCACCGTCACCCACCCGGGGAATTGGGAAGCAGTGTTTTTCACCATCTTTGCAAAGTTTTGTGAGTAGCAACGGATTGCCTCCAAGCCCTATTCCCAGCCCAACTACCCGATTTACTACCCGGAGAAGCCAGAGTCCCATCAACTGTATTAGACCAAGTGTTCTTGGACCATTGAAAAGAAAATGTGAAATGGAAACTGAATATCAGCCAAAGAGATTTTTCCAGGGCATCACCAACATGCTTTCTTCTGACGTTGCACAGCTGTCAGATCCTGGTGTGTGTGTATCTTCGGATACCCTGGATGGAAATAGCAGCAGTGCCGGATCTTCTTGTAACTCACCAGCGAAAGTCAGCACTACCACCGACTCTCCTGTGTCACCTGCCCAAGCGGCCTCTCCCTTTATTCCAGTAGATGAACTTTCATCTAAGTGATTCTTCCATCCTGAAACTTTCCTTTTTCGTTTTTTCAATGGAGACACAGAAAAATCAAGTTGGAGCAAGCACTGAACTTTGTTGATTGATTTGAGTCTATTTCCTATTTGATCCTTTTCCCCTTTTTTGGAATTTCCTGAAATGTTATTCTAGAGAACTTCTATGTCAGGTTCCTGCGGATGCCCTTGATTTCAGTGTAGTAATATTTTCAGACTTTTTCCCAATAAGTGTGTTGAAGCATACATTTTACGCTGCTAATATGTCTAAATACATATGTTATCCCTTGATTTTTTTAAATAATTGAGAGCTCTATTTATTTATGGGAATATTAAGTTCTGATGAAAATATAAGTGTTGAATTAATCAGTATAGTAAACTGATGTTTTAAAATTCCATATTTTATGGCCACACTAATTTTTAATGTCATTTTTAATGATTGCTAATTTCCATTTGATGGACGATAACTTACCTATTTACAGCTTTTTAAAAAATACGTTAGCTATAACATATCAATCCAGTGGTTGTCTATTTTTACCCAGGAATCCTTGGATATTCAGTTTTCTGGGTATAGAAGTGAATGGGAGGGGGAGAAGATAAAGGAACAAATTATAAAAGTTTGCAACGAACCTTTTTAAATTAAGTATGTAAAAGTAACCACATTTAAGAAAAAATGTTTTCTAATGAAATTTTAATAGTAATTTTAGTTAATCATACAAATATAACTACTATACAGAAAATATTTTTAACCAGAAAGTGCTTTCTCTTGGGTATAATCCTAAAGTGCAATGGGACAGTGCCTTGCAGTCCTAGCTCACTGTGCATAGACTGAGGCAAGATTCTTTGTGCCACTTCAGACTTTAAAGTTTTTCAAATATGGATTTGTGGAAAGCCCTGTTGAACTTCAGCAGACCTCTTCCCAGGCAGATAATATTTCTCAATCATTAATAACACTTTAAAATATCCAATTGTGCCTCAGTTCTGGAAATTCTTGCCAATGAGGAGCCAGGAGAATTTTTGGCTGCTTTTCTGCTCTGCCCATCTGTCACCTTCCTGGCTTTCCCTTGCTCAGGAAGTAAGCAGCTGTTGCCTTGCCAACAGGTCCTTCCTTTCTGCCACCCACTTAACTAGGGCACCGTCATTTAGACAGAGTTACAGTGTGACTTGGTTTCTGACAGCAACAACAGGACTGAATTGTTAAACCTCTGTGATAAAGTTACAGCCAAATTGGCTGCCTTGGGAAGTTGGTTAAATAAGGCTGGTCATTTGCAAGAGAAAATCAGTGGAATCACATAGGTAAATCACTATATAACTTAGGTTTTGTTAAAGGTAGAATTGTAGAACGTTCTTTGTCTTTTACAAATAAGATGAAATAATAGAAAATCATTTTATATTTTACTTATTATACCTCATCTATTTTCCTTAACTTGATTGATGGATGGAAAGAAAGGAAGAGGGAAAGGAAGAGAAAAGAAAGAGAAAAAGGAAGGGATGAAAAAGTTATAGACTCCAAGAGATTAAGACAAAAACCTTAACTTACTTTTTAAGGTTATTACCTATGCAGACTTTAACAATTACATATCATTTTTACTATTATGAGAATAAATGTAACTGGTCTTAACAGTTCTTTCAAGGTTCAGTGAAATCACATCAAGGGTAAGGTTGTGTCCATATGTTTGAAATTTTCTCTTCTGGGTAATAATCTTAATGGACTTAAGTCCTGACAGTATTCCTCAATTCAAACCTACATATCTAGGTTCTTGTTGGTACCTTGACCTGCTTCCAGAGGTGCTTTTAAAACCTCAGTATCTTCAAAACAAATGATTTTTTCTGCTCTTAACCTGTTCTTGTGTAGTGCCTAAATTAATGTCATCACTCGAAGCACCTTTTATCTTTCCCTTTTCCCTTAACCATCAAGTACTGTCAACTACTTTTGCAATGAATCTAAGATCTCTCTCCTTCTCTATCTCTGTTTTCCTTGATTTACCTTAAGTTCTTTCCTAAGTGATCTTTTTGCCTGTCTTCTACTATCTTTGGTCTAATCTTCATAGTGACTCTAGGGTGATCCTTCTAAAATATAAACTTGAATTTTTCATTTTCTTATTTGAAAGCTTTATATGCTTCCTAACTTACGGTTTAGGAAATGATTCCTTTTACCTGGTCTACAAGGTCCTTCATGATCTGGACATATTCTAAAATGGCTTCATTCCCACCCTTATCCCTTCCCAGTATTTGTCCTTCCTTCCTCTTCTGCAAACACTAGACTACTTGGTATTCCTTAAATAGGCCATTTACTTTCATGTGTCTTGTGCTTTTTGATAGGTTGTTCCTTTTCCCTAAAAGGGTATATCTATAATTTTCAGTCAGGAAAGTTTTTTTCTTTTTATTGCATGTGAATTTAAGAAAGCAGTGTATAACTAACTGATTATAGAATGTTTAAACAATGTAGATATCTACAGAGTAAAAAAAAGAAGCCTCCCTTTTATTATGTAAAATTCATATTCCTTTCCCATAAGTAACTTTTGTTAAAAAATTGGTTTTTATTGTACAAGATGTGTTACTTCTCATTTCCATGTGCATATATATACATGCAGGAAAACAACATGTTATTGACAGCTCTCTTCCTTCCTTTCTCCCCATATCTAATCACTTGCCAGGGCTTACTGATTTTGTCTTCTAGAATCAATTCTTCATTTCCATCTCTACTATCACCCTTTCTATTTGTCTTATGAGTTTATCAAAATGTATTAATTCGGACCCAGGAAGGCAGGAGGCCAGGAAGGATCTGCATTTGCGTCTTCCTCCCCTTGTTTTCTGTGCCCCACCTTCAGTGGCTAGCTTTCTTCTACTTAAAAACGTATGTTCTCTCCAACTTCAGGTTGTTTTACCAGATACTTTTCACCAAGGCATGGAAAATTTCATTTCTATAACCTTATTCGTTTATATACATGATAAGTTTTAAATTAGCTAAAGCTCTAAGAGTTTATCTGGACAGTTTATATTATGGTATTGTTCATAATTTCAATCATTATTCCTTAGATCATGTAAAATTTATCCTTCAAAAACATTTTTAAGGTAATAGGATTGCTAATCTATAAAACTTGTACAAGAAGTCCTAAAGCAGTTAACAACCTTTAGTTAAAGTATAGTTTGTCATATATAATAAACTTATGTGCAATATTTTCCTTTATTATGTTTGTAAATGGAAGAAATAACTAATGGTTGCCAAATCCGAGTCTGTTGGTTGCCAGAACCTTTAAACATATTAGAATGATTGTAATCAAGAAAACTATAAGGTTGCTTTCCAGTGATTTACATTTATTAGTTCAGCTCACTACAAACATATAGCAAAAGACCACTCTTGAGGTATTTGGTAGTAAAATGGTAGAAAGGTCAAGACTTGGAAGGGAAATAAGGCTGAGAACTTTTTTTTCCTATGTGTATGTTTATGAATTGGTAGAAAAAGTTTGAAGATTCAAAAGATGTGGGAGATAGGGAAATGGTTGCCAGACAACCAGTAGAGGAAGATGATGTTACTGTAACCTACAATCACTGGATAGCGTCAGAGAAAAGAAGTTGGCCTTGGAAAGGAGGACTGCAAACTATCTTCTGGTACTTTAAAACCAGGACGACAATGAGAAGGCTGGGCCAAGAATCAGTAGATGCTGAATTGATTTGCTGTTGCATGAGTTCAGGAGTATAGAGGAAGATATATGAAAAGTAGAAAAAAAAACCTGGCATCTCATTAATTCTATTTTCCAATATTTGAGGAATCTTAAGATATTTGAGAGTGGTGATAGGAGTAGGTTTAAGAGCTTAGGGTGAAGTAAAGGTTTAATGTTGCTCTAAGAATCTATAAAGGAGTGACAAGGGTGAGAAAGGGTCAGACGTTTTGGATGCCACATTGTGGCTGGATGCCAGGCACTGAGGAAGTGTGTTGAATTGACTGGGTTTAGCAATTAGTTAAGTGGGTTCTAAGTAAAGTCTAGTGTGTGAAGGAATTAAGGGTTCTGCTGAACGTATAGTTTGAACAACTAGCAAATGGGTGGTCTGAAAGTATAGTTTAAATGACCACCCAATGGGTGGTCAGAGAAGTCAGCAAAGTATGATTGCCTAGGCTACTTTTTTCAAGGCATTAGCTTATAACCAGCCATATCAAATATGCGGAGACCCTGGTCTTACTGTAGCAGTCTTGCCTATATTTTTCACAGCTGATGTTGTTTATCTAGAGAAGCATCTCAGAAGGCATTCCTTGAGTTCCACTCATGTGATAGAAATCTCTGACACATTGTTCACAATGGCCAAGACAAAGTTCTTTGACATCCAAGTACAAATATTTCTTTAAAATAATCTTAAAAATGGAAATAATTTGCCAGGCATGGTGACACACATCTGTAATCCCAGACTAGGAAGGCTGAGGCAGGAGGATCACAATCCAAGGCCAGCAAGAGCAACTTAGAGAGAAACCCTGTCATAAAGTAAGAAGGGCTGGGGATGTAGCTCAGCAGTAGAGCACCTCTGGATTCAATCCCTAATACCTAATACCACAAGAAAAGAAAAATAAAAACTTTATATGAAAGTATATGCTACGTCTCAGGCACTGTTTTGCATGCTAAACAAATATATTAATGCATTTAATTTTTATTATCCTAGGTAAGTGCTATTATTGTCCTCATTTTATAAAGGAGAAATGGAGACCCAGAGCAGTTAAGTAACTTGCCCAGGATGCCATGGGAGACAGGCAGCATATTGTGGTATTAAGGACAGTCTGTGGAACCTGGTGGCTGTGGTGAGGATTATGGGTCGGTATACGTAATGTACTTACAATAATGCTGAGCAATTTCTGTTGAATCATCAACTATCATGTGGAGGTGGTGGTACTGACTGTCATTGAGCTTATACTTGTTAAGGAATTCATCATTTTTGATGAAGCTCCTACTTTCACAGTGATGAGTATACTCTTTGCCCTTCCAGGTAAGCTATCTTTTTTATAAGTGGATGTTTTTGATATTAGAAAGCCTCTCTTGTACAAAGCAGACATTGCCCTCTATGACTTCGACTCTCTAAATCCAGCTCACTGGAAAATGCAGAAAATACCTTATTCTCTTTTTTTAGGTGTCATCCTTTCTTTACAAATCAGAGATGCTGATCCTTCTCAGATGCCTGCTTCTTGCTTCTAGATTTTAGAAATCTTGAGCAGTTCCTTCATTGTACTCCCTCTATGAAATAAGGCTGTGGTTATTTGGCAACTAGTATTTTCAGAAGATTGTGATTCCTTCAAGACTGTATTTGCCTTCCTGGGTGGGATGTGAGAGATGGTCTAGTCTAAGGACATGAGATTTGCCAGTATTTCTTAAAATATTTGCCAATATTTCTTGATCACTCACTTTGAGCCAAGACACTCTTTTCAGTGATACATAAAGCTCATCTAAATCCTATGAGTATTCCCGTTTAACAGATGAGAAAACCAAGTACGTTTTCTCTCAAGTCCCTATTATTTTTCCTATATTTTCCCCTTAGGACTTTTAGGTGTTTTTTGTTTTCTTCTGATAAACAAAACTGTTTTATTATTTGAGATAAAGCCTGATTTTCAGCTAACTAGCTACTTGATAATTTTGTTAGCATTGCCTCTTTTATTTTGAATCAAATGATATGTTTATTTAAAATGATGCCTTTAGATATTACCATACTTAAGAGGAAGATATTAGGAGGATTATTTTGTAATAGATTTTAAAAATTAAAGTATATTCAAGGAAATCATGTTCCACAACTTGACATATTTTTAAATTATTTGTTATTTGTTATAAGGAGTAGCCAAACCATGTCTTAGTTTTTTGTCTTTTTCTTTAAATACGTATATAAACTTTGTTACATTGTTAAGTGTACACATTCCCACACATGGTCTTTATTATATTTGGTTTATACACTATCTAATTGATTTGGGTTTTCTTAGATGTTTCATTCCTGTGAAGCAAAGTGAAGCAAAGGCAAGAGCCTGTTTGACCCTTTCCTCTCACTTACCCTTTCCACAAAACTGTAAGCTTAAAATGCATCATTTTTTAAAGGAAAAAGTAACAGGATTCAAATATTTATCCAAAACTTCATATTACCTAAATAAGAAGTTTGATTTCTTTCTCTACAAGAAGCTTTCCCCCGAGATAGAGATTTAAAGACAGGGGAAACAGGCAATCCTTACGAAATTTCCCCTCCCTCCCATTTAACTTTTCTTCATAGAAAATCACTTCATTATTCAGTAAAAGGACTCAAAAAAGAAAACTTCCCTTGGAATACATTCTGGAATTGATACTTAGACTTCAAGTTTCACACTGTCTTGCCCCCTGTATTTAAATTTTTGAAGCAAACCATTGAAAGCCACTATGTGTTCCAAAAGGTTAGTATCGTTTTTAGAAGTTCAATAAATATTTGCAAACATTTCAAAAGTGACTCATAGTTCTATATATAGCCTGTTAGACAAATAACCCCGCATACCTGTGTCTTGTGCATACACAGTCACACAGACACACACACACACAGACACACACACATATATACACATACTGACCTGCCTTATGGACGTGTTTGGGATCATATTTAACTTTCTGCCCATTTTAGATTTTCTTCAACTTTTCCCTCCTCAGTTTCCTTAAATGGATAGTTTGGATTTTGTAAATGTTCTTGGAGTATACATACACAGGCCACACATGCACACGTAGATGTGTACACATACACTTTATATCAAGTATTTTATGTTTTGATTTTCGTTAACTTTCCAAATTTCAAGTGCTACCATAAAGGAGACAAAAAGGTATAGTGTATTTGTACCCAGGATTGCTTCGTGCCTGATTTTTATTTCTCCTTTTTCAACTTCTAGAGTAAATATTTTGGAGATGCAAAAATAAATTAAAGAATTCTAAGGCAGCATGACTGAAACTAGAGAACAGAGAACCTATTGCTTTTCCTTACCTGCAAAAATTCACTGCTGAAGTGATGCCAGGGATCATTCTGGTTCTTTTCCAACTGCCTACAGTGGTCCCCAAACCAAACTAACCTCTAGAGTGGCTCACAAGGTAGTTGTGAAATAAGACAATTGAGAAAGATCTTTTGTGCCCTGGCAAAACTTAGTGGTTGTTTGAGGTCATCATTATGATTGAGGCAATCCTTCCCCCTTGCTTTAAGGACAAAGAAAGATTCTACTGTTGAGATGCCAGGAGGGTTGCCAGAACTCCAAGGGACAAGTAGCTATTCAGTGTTGGTATCTTTTGGAGAGAAAAATATGAAATGTTAAAGAGTAGGAGTGAGGGCCTGCTGGATGAACTGGGCATTTCTTTTGACATGGTAAATATTCTCTAGGGCTATCACTGAGAGCCCCCTCTTCAGCATAGTGACCCTGAGGATGGTTTTCCTGAATGTCTGTGTATTGTTTGTTTCACTTCATTTAGGATTTAGAATCAAATCGTGAAATTGAAGAATTTCTTCATGCCTCTTTCCCTTAATGTTCTCTTCTTTGAGTTTTCTGGGGGAGAAAAGGTAAATGATGATAATTATAGTAATGATAGTTACTTTGAGTAGAGAATTTTAGTTCTTGGAGCTCTTTATCTCACTAGTTTTTACTGTGATCCTCACTGAATTAAAATTTCATATTTACATAGTCTTTCTCAAGGTCTCATTTATCACACTACTTGCAACCAGATATTTCTAAAATGCAAACCTGAGTATGCAATTTTAATGACTACCCCTGAACCTCAAGATTAAATCAAATTATGCAGCATGAATGAAGAAGACTTCCTATGTCCACATATCCCATACATTCTAGAACTCTTGCCACACTGAACTGCAAGAAGTTCATAGCCCCCTATGCTCTCTGCGCTTCCAAACAAGCTGGGTCCTCTGCTTAGAATAACTCTTCCTGACCCACCCCAACCACCACACTCCCTACTAACCCTTTTCCTTAACCAGCTCCTTAAGAACAGCTGAAGGCACACACCTGCCCTGATGGCCCCTGCCTCTCTGGGTGCTTTCTTTTATGATTCTGTTGTACATAGGCTTTATTCTAAAAACCATTAACAGGCTGTATTTGATGTTTCTTGTCTCTTTTTCCCATGCAATATTCAGCCTGTTAATGGTGTGTGTGTCTGTGTTCATGTGTGTGTGTATAAAATATAACTTTCTATAGTGAGGAGTACGGGGTGAGTAATTGAAACAGCAAGAAAGTCAGTGTAACAGGAGCAGAGTTATTGAAAGGAAAAATAGTTGGGTGGTTAGCAAAGTGATTAGGGTGGGAACAGTGGCAGCAGGGATGCAATAGGATCTTGTGAGCCATTGAAGGACATTGCCTTTCTGAGATGGGGAGCCATTGCAGGGGTTGAGCATATGAGTGACACAATTTGCCTTTTAGGTTATAAAAGAAACACTCGCTGAGTTGAGAATAGACTCTTAGGATCAGGGTAGAAACAAGGGAACCAATTAGAAGGCTCTCCAGAAACCCAGGCTTGTATGAAGGGATAGCCACCAAGGTGGGAGAGGTGGTGGAATTCTAGATATATTTGGAAAGCAGAAGTTAATTTCAAGGTTTTGCGTCTGAACACTAGCAGGATTGGAATATAGAATATCCACTGAAATGTGGGCATCTGTGGGTACAGTAGAAGTTAGCGGGAGCTGGGATTGTGGAGAAAACAGGCATTAGTGGCCAAATTTTGGAAATATTAAATAAGAGATATTTATTAGGCATGCAAGTGGAGATGTCAAGTAAGCAGCCAGATACCTGAGTCTGGAGTTCAGGAAAGAGGGCTGCACTGGAAATATGCAATTGGGAGTCATATGTCTGCAGATGCATTAGGAGTCAAGAGAGTAGTGAGATCGCCAAAAGGTCAGGGTCAGCAGAAAAGAGAATAAAAACTATACTTTGGGGCATACTAAGACATTTAAAAGTCAGGAAAAAGAGACTGAGAAGGAGTAACCAGAGAGGTAGAAAACCTAGAAAGTATGGTTTTTTGTTTTTTGTTTTTGTTTTTTTTTTTTAAGTTTATTGGAGAAGAAAGGAAAGACGCCCTCAGGGGAGAGGATGGGTCCTCTTTTTTTTTTTTTTTTTTAAGAGAGAGGGACAGTGAAAGAAACAACTTTATTTAGGTTTTCACATGGCTTTAGTTGCTCCAACACTCAGTTGTGTACATGATGCTGGGGTTTGAACCTGGGTCCTCGTGCTGCCAGGCAAGCGCCGAAACCACTGAGCCACCACTCCAGCCCCTAGAAAGTATGGTTCTGAGAGCCATATGAAAAAAACATGAGAGAAGGCTGTGATTGGGTGTGTCGGTTGCATCTGCCACAGTGAGGACTGTGACCAGTGAGGACTGAGCATGGGACTTAGCACCTGGAAATTACAAGTCACCTGCATGTCAGTGGAGTGCTGCGTGGGGGGCTGGATGACAGTGGGTTTAAGAGAGGATAGGATGGGCAGAATCAGAGACAGACGGCTGAGAAAAGACATGGGTTCTCCCAGATTGTGGAGGATAAGAAGCAAACAAAGTCAAAGGTCATCTCCCTCCCTCTGTTATTCATAAGTTGTTACTGAGTGTTTCAAAGTTAGTATTCCTTTGCATGTATGAGATTATATTTTGGGGGAAGACAAAGGGAAATAACAATTTTCTTATTTTCCCTCCACATTTTTATTGGTGCATTATAGTTGTACATATGGATGGGATTTGTTGTTGCATAATCATACATGCACATAATATAGCAGTATAATTTGGCCAGTATCACTCCCCACCATTTCTCCCCTCACTCCCTGCCTCAACAAAGAATGATTTCCTGCCCTTGCATTTTATGAGGGCCAGGGAGAGAAAGTGTTTTCTTTTTTTTTTTTTAATTAGAAGTATATAGAGATACAATTGAGGGGGAAACATTATCAAACCATCAGTAACCAATGTATATATACTTTGTTATCCAGGGGTAATGCCAAAACATGGATGACCACTTTGGGTTTCACCTGTTGCAGTTTCCCCCAGAAGAACTCTTGCATTAAATGGGTATCTTGTGGAGGAATGCCATCAGCTCCTGAGATGGTTCCCCCATATTCCCACTCTCGAGTCTCCTGTGAGTTCTTTATACACCCTCCCCCTTCCACATCCCCCTCCCTATGCCTCCAAGTATCCTAGGGAGCCATCCCCCTATTATGCTGAGAATCATACAATTTGAAGTTATTATTAGATTAGCCGTCTAAACTACTGCTTCCCCATGTATTCCAGCTTCCACAGATGAGAGAAACCGTCTCTCAGATTGGGATACTTCACTTAGCATAATTCTTTCCATCTCCATCCATTTGATATCAAAAGCCATAATATCATCTTCTCTAATGGCCAAGTAGTATTCCATTGTACATATGTGCCAAAGCTTTTATATCCACTCGTCGAGTGAGGGGCATCTGGGTTGGTTCCATAGTCTAGCTATAGGAAATTGATCTGCTATAAACATTGAGGAAGCCACATCACTATAGTACGCTGATTCTAACTCTTTTGGGAAAATACCCAGGAATGGGATATCTGGGTCGTAAGGTGGTACCATCCTTAGTTTTTTGAGGAGTCTCCACACTGCTTTCCATAGTGGCTGAACCAGTTTGCAGTCCCACCAGCAGTGTAACAGTGTTCCTCTTTTCCCACAGCCCCTCCAGCATCTGTTGTTGTTTGTATTCTTCATTTTTGCCACTCTAACAGGAGTGAGGTGGTATCTCAATGAAGTTTTGATTTGCATTTCCCTTATAGCTAATGATATAGAGCATTTTCTCATATATTTATGGGCTTTCTGGACTTCCATTGGAGAGAAGTTCCTTTTGAGTTCTTTAGCCCATTTATTGATTGGATTATTTGTGAGTTTGGACTTTAGTTTCTTTAGTTCCCTGTATATTCTGGATATTAGCCCTCTGTCCAAGATGTAGCAGGCAAAGGTTTTCTCCCATCTCTTGATGCTCTTGACTAGATCTTTAGCTGTGCAGAAACTTTTTAGAAAAACTGTTGTTACCCCAAACATGAGTAAAACTCTTCCAGCCAAAGGCCTAATGGTTTACTTCCTTCATGGATTTGTCTGGTTCATTTTATTCCCTTGTCACATGATTTTTTATTTATTTTTTATTTTTTAACTTTTTTCCTCTTATAAATTGGAACTTATTTCCACATTGTGACACAGTTATTTCTGTAAGTTTGGCCCAGTTTCCTAACCCAGAGATATTTTCCTCTTTAGTGAATGCCATGAATATTTCTTTTTTAAGTAGTTCATTGTCCTCTTAGGTTTTATTTAGGGACAGATTTTTCCCCTTAGTCCTTTTCTAAGTTATTATTGAACAGTGGGAGAAGACAGGACCTGTAATGATAGGAAATAAAGCACATTTCCTCACTTTTTGAATTGCTAAGATTTGATTCTGATTATAAACTTTTGTCAGATTCATTCTTCTGGGTTGAGTAGTCTGTTCTGATCCTTTTAGAAAGGACTCAGAGACATCTAAGCCATTTTTGTACGTGGAAGGGAAGAAGTCTTCTCTGGGATCGCATCTGTCTCCTGATGTTGCATTCCTGCCTTCTAAGACTCCAGTCAAGTACTGCCCACTCCGTGGCACATCTTCTGATTCTCCTGGCTCTGGGTAGAGTTGGTTTTCCTCTGAATCATTACACTAACCTCTTGCAGCATCAAGAACTTTTTAAGCGAAATCATAAGCGAGAACTTCCCTCATTTTACAATTGATCCAGAATATCACATCCAAGATGCTTATAGAACACCAAATAGGCCTAATCAAATGAGAAACTCACCAAGACATATCATATACAAAATGAATAACAGAGAAATTAAAGAGAGAATTCTAAAAGCAGCTACAGAAAAGCCCCAAATCACATTCAGAGGCAAACCAATTCGGATCACTATGGATTTTTCAGAGCAAACAAGGCCAGAAGAGCTTGGAACAATATCTTTCAAGTGTTACAAAATAACAACTTCCACCCAAAGATAATATACCCTGCAAAACTCAGCTTCAAATGTAATGGGGAAATTAAATTCTTCAACGATAAACTCAAGCTAGCAAGATACATGAACACAAATCCTGAACTACAGAATATTCTCAAGGATGTTCTCCATTCAGAAGAAAATGCCAATGATATCCTAAATCCTTAAACGAGGGTGAGTCAGTAATCATATTATACACAAATTGACTTCCAAGATGACTCAAAACTCTGTAATTGTTACAAAGTCTGAAACTCAGCCTCCCGTATCTATTCTAACTTTGAATGGTCTCGGTGCCCCAATTAAAAGACACAGACTGGCCCACTGGATCAAAAAACAAAATCCAACAATATGTTGCCTGCAAGAGACACATTTGACACTCGAAAATAGACACAGGCTGAAAGTGAAAGGATGGCAAAACGTCTACCAGGCCTGCAGCCCATAAAAGCAAGCTGGCATGGCAATTTCAGTTTCTGATAAAATCAATTTCCAACTAAAACTAATCAGAAAGGACAAAGAAGGTCACTTTATCATACTAAAAGGGACAGTGTATCAAGAAGATATAATGACAATTAACATTTATGCCCCCAATTTCAACCTCCCAAATATATGGAAAAAATACTTAAGGACATTAATCCCCTCATTGATCTCAACACAGTAATTCTGGGGGACTTCAACACACCACTATCAACTCTAGACAGATCATCAAAGCAAAAAATCAATTAAGACATCTCCATCCTGAACAACTCTATTAATCAATCGGGCTTAACAGACATCTACAGAATATTCCATTCTAAGACAGCTGAGTTTACCTTCTTCTTAGCGGTTCATGGATCATTCTCTAAAATAGACCACATCCTAGTTCACCGGGATAATCTTTACAAATATAAAAAAAGTGGATATAATCCCATGTATTCTGTCAGATCATAGTGCTATGATCTTAGCAATCAACAACAAGAGAAACAACAGAAACTACTCAAATACTTGGAAATTGAATAACTACCTCTTAAACAAAGGATGGGTAAAAGAGGAAATGAGGGCAGAAATTAAGAAGTTCTTGGAATTGAATGAGAATGAGGAAACAACATACCGAAACCTCTGGGACAGTATGAAGGCATTCTTAAGAGGTAAATTTATAGCACTGAATGCATACATGAAAAATCTAGAAAGAGACCAGATAAATAGCCTTATGCTTCAACTCAAATGACTACAAAAGGAGGAACAGTTCACCCCAAACCTAACAGAAGACAGGAAATTACCAAAATCAGAGCTGAAATCAACAAAATTGAAAACAAAAGAAACTACACAAACTATTAACAAAACTAAGAGTTGGTTCTTTGAAAAAATAAATAAGATCGATAGACCCCTTGCCAACCTCACTAAAAAGAACAATGAAATGAAGCAAATCAACAAAATCAAAGATGAAAATGGGGATACCACCACAGACTCATCCAAGATCCAGAAGATTATCAGAATCTATTTTGAAAATTTATGCTCTGCCAAGTTTGATAACCTGGAGGACATGGACAGGTTCTTGGACACACACAACATCCCCTCTTTAACACAGGAGGACATTGAAAATCTAAACCAACGTATCACAGATAGCAAGATTGAAGGAGCAATCAAAGCTCTCCCAAAAAAGAAAAGCCCAGGTCTGGATGGATAAACGGCCGAATTCTACCAAACCTTCACAGAAGACCTAACACTGATCCTCTACAAGCTCTTCCAGGAAATTGATAAGAGTGGAACACTCCCAAACACTTTCTATGAAGCAAATATTACACTCATTCCAAAACTCAACAAAGACATGTCAAGAAAAGAAAACTACAGACCAATTTCCCTGATGAACATTGATGCAAAAATCCTTAATAAAATTTTAGCTAATCTGATACAAAAGCACATTAAAAAGATAATACATTATAATCAACAAGCAGACTTCATTCCAGGAAAACAAGGCTGATTCAACATATGCAAATCAATAAATGTAATTCACCACATAAACAGAATTAAAAACAAAAATCATATAATCATCTCAATTGACACAGAGAAGGCAACTGATAAAATTCAACACCACTTTATGCTCAAAACTCTGGAAAAGATAAGGATCAAGTGAAGATAATTTAACTATGTCAGATCCATTTATGACAGACCCATAGCCAACATTATCCTCAATGGAGAAAAACTTAAAGCATTTCCACTGAATTCAGGAACCTGTCCGCTTTCCCCACTCTTGTTCAATATAGTCCTTGAAACCCTTTCCAGAGCTATCAGGCAAGACAAGGAAATCAAAGGTATTCGTGTAGGAAAAGAGGAAGTTAAGTTATCTCTATTCACTGATGATATGATTCTATACCTAGAAGGCCCAATAATATTAGCCAGAAAACTCTTAGAGCTTATAGGCAATTTTAGCAAAGTAGCTGGCTCCAAGATCAACTCCAGTAAGTCATTATCTTTCCTTTACTCCAGCAGCAAATCCGCAGAAGAAGAAATCAGGAAATCTTTCCCATTCACCATCTCCTCCAAAAAAATGAAATACTTGGGCTTCAACCTTACAAAGGATATTAAGGACCTCTACAATGAAAACTACCAAATGCTAAAAAAAGAAATTACAGAAGACCTGAGTAGATGGAAAAACATTCCATGCTCCTGGTTAGGCAGAATCAATATAATAAAAATGGCCATTCTACCCAAAGTACTATACAGATTTAATGCAATTCCCATCAAGATACCTATGGCATTCTTCACAGATATAGATAAAGCAATTTTCAAGTTCATATGGAATAACAGGAGACCCAGACTAGCCAAAACATTACAGGAAGGAAGAAGTAGGGGGTATCTCAATCCCTTACCTGAAATTGTATTACAGAGCCTGTAGCAGAAACAGCATGGTATTGGTATCAAAACAGAACCGAAAATCAGTGGAACAGAATATAAGATCCTGAGACAAATCCCCGTATGTTTAACTATTTGATATTTGATAAAGGGAGCAAAAGCATAGTGTGGAAGAAAGATAGCCTGTTCAACAAATGGTGTTGGTCAAATTGGACAGCCATGTATAGACAACTGAAGCTGGATCCTTATATTTCGCCCTGCACAAAAATTAAATCAAAGTGAGTCAATGATCTGGATATTAAGCCAACAACTTTAAACTTACTTGAAAAAGAAGTAGGGTCAACACTACAGGACATAGGAGTCGGCTGTGCCTACCTTAACAAAACTCCCATGGCTCAAGCAGTAAAGTCAAGAATAAATGAATGGGATGCAATTAAACTAAAAAGTTTTTGCACAGCTAAAGATCTAATCAAGAGCATCAAGAGAGAACATACAGAACAGGAGAAAACCTTTGCCTGCTACACCTCACACAGAGGGCTAATATCCAGAATATACAAAGAACTAAAGAAACTAAACATCAAAATCACAAATAATACAATCAGTAAATGGACTATGGATCTTAAAAGAAACTTCTCACTGGAGGAAGTCCAGAAAGCCCATAAATATATGAGAAAATGTTCTACATCATTAGCTGTAAGGGAAATGCAAAGCAAAACTTCAATGAGATACCACCTCACAACTGTTAGTGTGGTAAAAATGAAAAATTTGAACAACACATACTGAAGGGGTTGTGGGAAAAGAGGAACACTGTCACTCTGCTAGTGGGACTGCAAACTGGTTCAGCCACCATGGAAAGCAGCGTGGAGACTACTCAAAAAACTAAGGATGGAACCACCTTACGACCCAGATATCCTACTCCTGGGTATTTTCCCAAAAGAGTTAGAATTAGCATATTATAGTGATGTGGCTTCATTAATGTTTATAGCAGCTCAATTTACTATAGCTAGATTATGGAACCAACCCAGATGCCCCTCACTCGACAAGTGGATACAAAAACTTTGGTATATACAATGGAATACTACTCGCCCTTTAGAGAGGACGATATTATGGCTTTTGATATCAAATGGATGGAGATGGAAAGAATTATGCTAAGTGATGTATCCCAATCTCAGAGACTCAAGGACTGAAGTGTTTCTCTCATCTGTGGAAGCTAGAATACATGGGGAAGCAGTAATTTAGATGGCTAAGCTAATAATAACTTCAAATTGTATGATTCTTAATGCAACAGGGAGATGACTCCCTAGGATACTTGGAGGTGTAGGGTGGGGAACAGGGTTGGGGGAGGGCTTAGGAAGAACACCTAGGGGACTGGAGAGTGGGAATGTGGGGGAATCACCTCAGAAGGAGATCTCTGACCTCCACGAGATATACATTTAACTCAGGGGTTCTTCTGGGTGAAACAGCAACATGGGGAACCTAAGCTGGGCATCCATGACATGGCATTAGCCCTGGATAACTAAGAATATATACATTGGTTCTTGAATATTTGATAATGTTTTCCCCTCAATTTTAACTCTATATCCATCTAATAAAAAAAAAAGAATACCCATTAAAAAAGAGAGAGAGAGAAGGACAGTGAGAGACAGAGACAGAACGAATCCATTTTATTTAGTTTGTCACTTGGCTTTCATTGCTCTGACATTTAAGTGTGTACGTGGGTGCTGGGGATTGAACCCGTATGCTCGCGTATGCAGGACAAACACTGTACCGCCAAGCCACTGCTCCAGCCCCCTAATCACCTCTTTAAACCCACCTCCTGCTACTACTATTGCATTGGTAACACCTTAATTTTGGACATATTCAAACCATAGTGGAATCCATTTATGTCTTTAGGAAATAGAAAGGATATTGGTGCAGTTGAGCACCTGGGAGAGCATTGTATAAGGCAAGATCAGAGGAGTGTGTGATGGCTGGATTATGATTAGAAGCCTCGGTTTTAAGTGCCCTGGCAAATCACTGGAACGTGTTAAGAGAAAAAAGTAGCAAACTACTAATTGAGGTCTCAGATGACCACTCTGGCTGCTGTGTGGGACATAGGAGCAGGGGAGACCAGCCAGGAAGCCGAGCAATTGCCCAGCATGAGGTGGTGGTGGTAGTGATCATGGTGGCAGAGGTGGAGATGGAAGGATGAGGTGAAGTTTGACGTAGGTAAGACAATGGTTTTAGGGATTTTTAAATACAATTTCAATACCTTTTATTGTTTTATATTTTAGATTTGTGAAAGTAATTCTAAGTATTAGTACTTAGAATAATCAATAGACTCAACTGTCTCAACCACACCTCCCCACCCAACCCACGCCCAATTTCCCTCTAAAGTAGGTATGCTTTCAACAAGAGCATGTGATGAGTTTAAAATCAAAGATCAAGGGCTGGAGCGGTGGCTCGGCGGTTTTGGCACTTGCCTGGCATGTGTGAATATGTGAGTTCAAACCCCAGCACCATGTACACAATGAAGTCTCAGAGCAATGAAAGCCACATGAAAAACTAAAAAAATGATTCTCTCTCTCTCTCTCTCTCTCTTTCTCTCACTGTCCCTCTCTCTTTAAAGAAAAAAAACAAAGATCAAATGGATCTGTTTTCAAATTTTGGTTATATCAATCAGTACTCTTGAGATATTTGGCAAAATGTTCAATTTCTTAAACTTCAATTTTATTAACTGAAAATGGGGATAATAACAATAATTACCTCACAATTTTTGCAGGGCTTAACTGATGAAACACCTGTATGTAGTCTGCCTGCAGAACACGACATGTTCTCAGTGCATATTAACTAACATTCTCCTTAATACTTTTTCCATGTGGAAGCGGATGGCTCATCCTTATACTCCATTCTTTAAGACTTGCTTATGCATTTATTCATAGAGCAACCATGAAATTTTCAAAATGTCACTTTTAATTTTTTCTCATTTTAACTGGGGCATAATATAGTAAAGTACATATATTTTAAGTTTACAATTTCAATTTTTACATCAGTATACTTGTGAAACCATCACCACCATCAAGATCCTGAGCATATCTACAATAGTAAAAGTTTTCTCCTGTTCCTTTGTGTGACCTCCCTGCCCATCCCTGCAACCCCTACCCTGATTTCCAGGCAATCACTGGTCTTTTGTCACTATAGATTGGTTTGCATTTTCTAGAATTTTATATTAATGAAGCCACACGGTCTGTGCTTTTGTTGTTCAGGCTTTATTTATTCAACAGTCCTTTCCTTTTTTATTGCTTAGTAGTATTTCATTGTATGAATGTACTAGAGTTTGTTAATCCATAACTATTGATAGACATTTGGTTTTTCTAGTTTTTAACTATTGAAATAAAGCCACTATGAGCATTAAAAAAACCCACTAACCTCTTGCCTGCACCCCTTACTGTATTGCTCTGCTGCTGGTGGTGTGTGTATCCTTGCAGTGGTTAAAAGAGCTCAGCCTCTGCAGGCCAGTAGAACTGCTTTCCAGACCTGACCCTTTCACACTTCCCAACTTTGTGCTATTAGGCAAATTAATCTTTGTGTGCTTTTGTATTCTCACCTCCTAAATGGGAGTAATTTCTAGCTCAAAAAGTAGTAAGATTTGAAAGGAGAGTGCATATAAAATTATTTACTGAGAAAAACTGACAACTCATATAAATGAAAACCTGGAAAATATATATAATATGTGAAATAATTCTCGATCTTTAGATTATCTGAAGGAAAGGGACTGTGGTTTATTCCACCTTTCCTAATACCAATTCTTATCTATAGAAAGAACTCGGTGTGTGTTTATTAATGGTGATAGATGGTACTTGGGCTGTGTGTGGAGTATTTGCTCACAGAGAACTGCAGTATGCATGTCTTGATGGGCTGTGCACATTGTTTTAGCTTTAAGAAATCTTCCAGGCTAAACTCTCGTGGTACATGGTCCAGGGAAATGATGTTCCCGCTTTGATGGTGCATGATTTTAGTTTTCCTAACACTCATGAAAATTGCCATGTTTCCCACCCTTCGTGTTTTTACAGCCCAGAATTCAGAAATCTGCTTTAACTTTAACCCAATTTACCAACTTTCTTATAATTAGGAGAGGAACTTAAATGATACTTTTAAGCAAGCTTTCATAAAACCATGTATTTTAATAGTGTGGAGAAATGAATTAGAAGGAACCAAATATGCTAAAACAAATTACACTTCCTAATGATGAAAACAATAAAGGTTCATTTTAGAAACTTTAGAAAATTCTGATAAACAGAATGAATTACAGTTCACTGAGATACCACTCCTTACATCCGCTTGCGTATTGCTTCAGGCTTTCCCTGTGATTAAATATGCATGTGTGATTTTCACACAATTGCATCCTACTGTATGTTCAGCTCCATGACTGTTTTCCCCCACATAACATACAGTGAGCGTTTTCAGTATATTTCTGCATTATTTTAATAGTTGCATGATACCGTGTTAGATGGGTGGGCCTTGTTATCCTTAACCAGCTGTTACTCTTTAATAAGTTTTCTTTCTCCACCCCTTCAATTAGAAACAATGTTCTGGTGTACATCTGGACAAACTTCTAAAAAATGTGAAGACCACAAATATTTCTTGGGCTTGGCAATATAAAATAGCAGGTGTGGTAATTTTGCTTCAAGTTTGTTCATTCTTAAATTATCTCTTTCCAAGTCAGGTTTGAGTGATTTGTTTGACATTCATATTTAGAGCTTCTGTGTGACTGAAAACAAAAGTGTTGTTCTCTGAAAATAATCTATATTTCAGAAATTTCCAGAAGTCTTAAGAGAGCCTTTCCTTGGTTGATTCAAATTGGAGTTTTGAAAATGTCACTAGGAAAATGCTGCTCCTGAGGTCTTTGTCTCTTCTACCTGAGAAATCTGCAGTTCAGTGTCATTACTAGGAGATTGGTTGTCGTGACTCTTGTGCCATGCTATGGAGAAAGGCTGGAGCATGGGGGCAGGGATAAGGCAGAGGCCAGGGTGAGACATCTGTCCCATAGACTTAAGGTCACCACTGTTTCCATCTTTTGTATCTATGGCAACTTGAAATCCTGTTTTTCTAGATTAGATATCAAATATTACCTTAACCTATTAGGTATCAAATATTACCTTACCCATTGAGACATTCCAGAAAAATTAAGACTTTGACATTAAAACTAGCATTTTTCTGTCTTATGTACTGAAAATGACACAAAAATCCTTTATGACATTATGTGTGTTTTAGAGTTATAAAATAAGTCTCCATATTTAAAGGTTTTGGGAAAAGAGTAATCAGGGTAATTTTTTCATTCACTTTTAAAAAAGAGAGAAAAAGAGAATCAGATTTATTTAGTTTTTCATCTTGTCTTTGTTTCTCCAACACTTAGTTGTGTATGTGGTGCTGGGGTTCAGACTGTGTCCTTGGGCTTGCCAGGCAAGAGCTCCAACAACTGAACCACAGCTCCAGCTCTGTCATTCACTTTTCCAGTAAATGTTGAGTATATTTGTGTGGTATGCCAGGTGCTGCGCCTGGGACTGGGGTTACCATGACGAGTGATCAAGTCCTTAATTTGCTCTTGAGGTGGGCACATCATATTTATTTTTTAAAAAAATACCCTGCAATGCTTTGTAGTACTTCTTTGCAATATATAATGGATATATTTCCAATATACTATAAGAACTCAAAGGTATTTACAGAAGTTTTTAAGTGAATAGGAAATTGTCAGGCAGACAAACAGGACAAAGGTTTCATGTAGTATGGGCAAAGAACAAAGCATATTCTAGGAATTTCCAGCAAACAAGAATTGCAACATTCATTTAAAACATAAAGATTTCTTAGGTCAGAGTTTTGTGGGTTTTTTCTAATTTAATGGTTTTTATTTCTCATATTCCTGGTTTTTGAAAAAATTTAATTGTTTATTCTTTGTTAAGAAATTATTGATCCGGGGTGGAGCGGTGGCTCAGCGGTTACTGAGCTTGCCTTGCATGCATGAGTACTCGAGGTAAAATCCCAACACCATGTACACAGTGAAGTGTCAGAGGAATGAAAGTCACATGAAGAAAAACTAAGAAAAAATACTTCTCTCTTTCTCTCTCTCTCACTGTCACTCTCTTGTGTGTTAAAAAAAAAGAAATTATTAAACCATTTGATCCTGAAAAATTAGATGAAATGAATATGACAATAAGATCTTCTTATAACTACTCCTTTCTCAATTACATACTTTTTTCTGCCTTAGATTTAATTGCTTAGAAATTATGGCTGCAGATTCACAAAGAGATTGAAAGATAGAATAGTCAAAAATATGTAGTTCAAATTATCTGCTAAATTTTTGTGCTCTTAGTAACACTTCAAAATATGATAAAGATCACTGTGCACATCTGTTGGTCTTTGCATTTGAAAAGCCTTGGGCTGTACATTTCTGGGATTTCAAACAAAGAAGATTTATAGTGGAAAGGAAGCAGAGTTTTAGACTAAATAGATATGTTGTAAGAGAGCCATAATGGTCATATTTAAATATTTTCCACATTAAATAAGGCATGTAGTACTGTTATAATACTGCCATGAGTTTTTAAATAAATGAGTTTGTACCCATGATAGTTTTATTTTTAATTCCCTGTGGAGTATACTTAAAATGCCCAAATTGAATGAAACTTCCTCAAAGTATAATGATTTATTTATCAATTGTGAGCTTGTTTTATGAGGAAGGATTTTTTGTTTTGTTCTTTTTTAGTTTGGGAAGCCAACTTAACAAAAGTTTGAAGAGTGTTAATTGTTATGAATTGCTAATGTAGTTAGAAAATTGTCCACATGGTAAATATTTCCTGAGCATGTAATGTGGGCCAGACATTAAGCTTAATTAAAAACTTTGTGTCTAGTTCTTAATAGACACATTAAACCCTTGACTTTATAGAGTTTATGTTACAAAAAGGAGAAATAGCAGAAAAGGGAACATGGTGAAATCACTGCCAATTTCAATAAATGTTAGGAAGGAAATAGACAAGGGGCTGAGAACTCAAGCCATCAAGAAGCGCCTACTCTGAGTGCATTGAAGGCAAGGTGGGACAGGTAGCGTATACAAAGAACTTGAGAAAGAAAGTACTTAATTGTGTTTGAGCAATAAGAAATAAGACTAGTGGGACTGAAGGACAGTAAGAAGGGCTTCAGATGAGGTTCAGATGAGGTTGTAGGGCAAGGTAAACTGCAGACCATACACGATCTAACAGGCTGAGGTAAGGAGTTTTAATTTTGTTCTGAATGCAATGGGACTGTATTAGTGCACCATACAAGCAACAAGCCTGAACCAGTTCATGTTTTGAGCGCATTCTGGCCATGTGGAGAATGGAAGCAAGGGTTGATGAGAGGCTGTGTATTAGTTCAATAATATATATTGGTACCTGGGCCGAGGGGAGCAGTAAAGATGGAGAGAAGATAGTTTTGAGAAGTCAGCAGGGCATGGCGTAGGACGTGCTGGAAGGGGAGAGAGAGAAGTCTAGAATACCTCCTGACTTGAGTGAAAAGGAGAATGAAACCATATTGAACAAGGTGGGGAAAGTCAGAGGGACAGGAATAAAAAGGTGTGTGCTTTTTATTTCAGACATGTCTCATGTGCCTATGTGGATTCCAAATGTAGGAGCCAGGTGGACATACATATCCAAAGCTAAGAACAGGTCTAGGATCTATCTAAAATCGCATGTGAGGTAGCCTCACCTCCCATCATTATGTTGGCTTTCATTACAAAAGTATTTGAACTGTAATTGATAATTCTGCCACTCACAGTGCGTAGTCTCTGTTCATCAGTGGCTTCACTTGGAACACATACCAGTTGTGCAAAGGAAGTGCTCTTTGATGAGTCTGCTGTTATTCTGAATACCTTAGCATGGCACCCAAGGTCTTCCCTGCATAACCTTCCAGATTTATGCCAGGTCCGCCCCCCAACATGTACCCCTTTATTGATACCATGACAAATTAAATGGAAATTTCCAGAAAGCACTGTTTTTCTCATGCCTTTGCAAATTGATTCTCCTGTGCCCTGGAAACATTTATTGCAGCTTTTTCTACCTTGCTTTCTACAAGTCATCATTCAAAATACAACTCAGCACTGGGCACAGTGATGCATTCCTATATTCCCAGCAACTTGGGAGGCTGAGGCAGGAGGATCCCAATTTCAAAGCCCTCCCAAACAACTTAGTGAGGCCCTAAGCAACTTAGCAAGACCATGCCTCAAAATAAAAATATAAAAAGAGCTGGGGATGTTGCTCAGTGGTTATGTACCCCTGGGTTCAATCTCTGGTACCAGAAAATGATGGATAAATAAGTACAGTACAGTACACTACAGCTCAGCTATACATTGCCTCTCAGAGGAAGCTTTTCCTTCTCTGTGCTCCCTTAAGTAACCCACATCCACCACATTTGAATACTGATTACACTATTTTGCCTTTCTATCTCTGTGGTAGTATTGTCCTTAAAACTAGGCAAGAGGGATCTCTGCCCTGCATGACCTAATCTGGGCCTTGTGTGTAAAGGGTCCCACTAGGGCCCCTTGCACTCCCTTTTGGGTCACATTCCACATAACCAAGGTGCCCAAAATCCATCCCTACTACTGCAAAACCAAAACCAAACAAAAATAAAGAGCTTCTGCACAGCAGAGGAAACAGTCAACAGAATAAATAGAATGGAATGGGAGAAAGTATTTGCCAACCATATGTCCAATAAGGGATTAATTCAAAATATATAAGGAACCCCTTCAACTCAATATCAAAAGAAAAAATAACTTGATTTTTACAATGGGCAAAAGACTAAAATAGATATTTCTCCAAAGAAGACATTCAAAAGCCTGCCTTTTTCATGTCACTTCACTTTAGGAACTGAAAATAGGGATACTGTTGGGGACAGAGATACTTCAGGCCATCAAGTGCCCAGTTTAGGCCAATGAGTAAGGAGGATCCTCACAGTGTATGGAATATGAGCCTGTATCTGTTCTCTTGCCTGGGCGAATGTTAGGGCAGGCCTTGCCTTAGATTGCTAATTCTTGAGGTTTGCAGCATGCCTTTCACCCGGCGTCTAACACAGAGTCTGCACATGCACGAATGTTTCAGTGAAAGAATAATACAGCTAGGGATGTGGCTCAGTGGTAGAGTGTACGCTTTGTATGTGTAGGGCCCTCAGTTCAGTCCCCAGCATCACAACACTCACACACACACAATATTCTGGTATTCCATAGTTTTTATAATGTAGGAATGAAAGAGTAGCTTGAACCCCCTCACTTTCTATGGACCCCACCCCTCCCTGCTTACTGATACAATGCTGGCCTGAAGACCACTCTCCTCGATCGTCTGTGGATGGAGTCCATATCAAGAGGCTACAGGGCTGCCATATATAGTTCTGTAGTTTGTACAATACACAAAGGTGCCCCACTAAATGCCACTTGGAGCCTGATTTCCAACCTGTACTCAGCTGCTAAGCTCTGCTGCTGCTGCTGCTGCTGCTGCTGCTGCTGGTAAAAAGGGGCCTTTCTTTTCAGGATTAAATCTGCCTAGAGGAGATATCTCTTCCCCATTTTTTTTCCCCAGGGGAATGTGTTTTTGGGAAGTCAGAAAGGGTTCTTTTTTGTCATGCAGACAAATGTGTCCTAGGGTTCCCAAGGTCATGCGACAATAGGATATTTGGGTACCCCCACCCCACCCCACTTCATGACTCTTAAGCTCTTAAAGAACTTAAGTTGTAAGCATTCCCAGTGTCAAAATGTTTTGAGCATTTGCCTCCCCATACTTGCAACTTCTCCCTTGTACAAAAATCCCAGCCAGATAGCCTTGATCTAAGTCACAGGTCTGCATCTCCTGTCCCAGTGTTCCTGGGCCTCTCTGAGTCAGCATCTGCTTCTACCACAGAGTAGATTGGCCCAGAGGTATTTTAAGCCATTGCTCTGTTCCCAGACCCCTCTGCCTGCCTTCTGACAAAATAACATTGTGGGGAGTGGTGAGCCCAAACATAACCCTGGATATTCTGATACAATATCCAGGAGTAGAGCTCTGCATATCAGAAAGAACAAGCCTAGGCGTGAAGGAACTTAGAATTCCAGGAGGACTTAGCTGAATTAACCCTAGGGAAAGGGCACATATTTTATTCCTGTTGTGATTACTGTTGCTAATAACCATAATAATGCTAGATCTTTCCTGGATATTATTTTTTTGATTGTACTGAGTTTAAGAATTATGAATTTGTCTCATTCCTTGATGCCAAGAAAAGAGGATATGGTTGTACTGGGACTTAAGTATAATGGTGAACATTGAGGCATGAGCCAGATGGCGTAGATTTGAAATATATTCCAAAACAGAAGATTCAGGACATTTTTTTCCCTACTTTCCGACCACAGGAATTGACATAGTTTAATAATAAGATTACAGAGTTACTACTGTGAATTGAATATGCCACTTGAGAGAAGTAGATTTGACTAGGATGAACTGAGTCTCATTGAAGAGATAAGTACCAATCCAGAAATAGTTTTTCAATTAGTGTTAGTGTTGCTGTGAAACCGTAGTACAGTACATACATACATCCCTGCCAGGGTGGAAGAGAGCAGCACGCTTCACAGCAAGCCCAGTCCCACGATCTGAAGTCCTCACTGTTTAGAGTGGCTGCTACACAGGGTCTTATTTTGTTTTGTTACTAATGCTGTGCTAAGTTCTGATGGAATGAATGATGCAGGTTTGCACCGAGTGTTAACAGCCCATTTCAGCCTCTTGTCCCAGCCTGGAAGGAGGCATTGGAGAGTGAAGTCAGGGTGTGAGCATCACACAGATAACATGAGAAGAGGAATGATGGGCATCTCTGGATGAGGAGGTTGCTGGCCACTTTGATCTCCTTGAGGATTTTCAGTATTTAACCAGCATTTTTGTAATAGATATGAATTACATTTATAATAGTGTTATGTTTATTATTCCAAAAGAATCCATGTAAACAAATTGAAACTTATGAGAAATAAACCTGAAACAGGAAAAAAAAAAGAGAAAGAAAGGTTCTCATATAAAAGTACTTGGGGTAGTAAATTGATCACTATTTTATTTTTTCATCTCATTTATCTCTTTTTCTCTCTATGCTAACCAAACATTCATGTATTTCTTACTCAATACTAACAAAAGAAGAAAACACTTATTGAGAATCCACTTAATGTTTAAGAATTGAAAATTAAACATCCTTTCTGTACTCAAGGTAGCTTATTTAAGAACAACAGATGTGTTCGTATATGCATTTATTAAACTTCCAGCTTTTGTGGCATTCCATGTGCCAGGCACTGTGATAAATTAATTAATTAATTAAAAAGCAGGTTATTGCCTTCAGGGTACTGACGGTATAGTACAAAGGGGAGATATGTAATGATTACAATGTAGTCAGAAACTATCACAGTGGAGATAGGCCCACAGGAGTACACAGGAGAGAACTTGGCTTTGGAGGGGTAGAAGTATATTCATTGAAAGAAATAATGCCTAAGCCACATCTTGAAGGATAAAGAGCCATTCACCAGGACAGGGGGGATGCGGTACGTCCATCAGTCATGGGAGTCTGCACAGAGGCAGGAGGCAGAAAGCATGATGCATTCTGGGTACTGCAAGTGATGCCAGGTGGCTGCAACTGTGTTGGGCCTGGGCTGTAAGGAGAGATGAGTCTACAGAGGTGGGTCATGAGAGGATGCTGGCTATGCTGAAGGTTTTAGAATCTGCCCTGAAGCAGTGGGAAACCATTCTAGAATATTAAAGAAGGAGAATAACATAGGCATATTTGCATTCCAGAAAAGTCCCTTTAGCAATATCATGTCCCAGTGAGGCAGACTAATTAGGAGGCTGAGACAGTAATCTATGCAAGAAATGATGAGGTATCAATTAAGATAATTGCAGGAAAAAAGCAGAGAAATAATCAGAGTCAAAGAACATTAAAGAGATGGATAGGAAAGGATTTGACTAAAGGGCTGTAAGGATGGATGCTGAGGAGCTGGGATGGCCACTGTGTTAAGCAACTGGATGGTAATGGTAGCATCCTCTGGGATGGAATACGTCAAGCTATAAGTGGAGCATGTTGAACTTGTGCCTATAACACACTATAGAGGTCCTGCAAGCAACTAGGCATATAAATCTTAATCTCAGGAGAAAGATCTGGGCTCAAGAATTATTTAGGAATCATCCCAAGTAAATTGCAGTTGAACTCATTGGTAATGGAGACTATTCAGTGAAAGTGAGAAAAAAAGGGTACAGGAGACCCTGGGGAGCATGGATATTTAAGAGGAAGCCTAACGGGGTGCCTGCCCAAAGAACAAAGAAAAAGAGTTCAGAGAAGTAGGGGGAAAGCTAGGCATGAATGGAATCCTTGCTCATTCCCACTCTCAAATCTTCTATCCATGGAAGAAAGGGCAGAGAACACACAAGTGCCAGAAATGCCCATGTCAACGGAGCTTGCCTCCTCAACAGGTCTCCCTGGATATGAATATGAGTTGGCACCTCATTGCCAGACTGTATGAGAATTGCAGTTTGTTTAAGCGGGCAGCACATTGCCTCCCCCATGAAAACCAGTGTTCTATTAATAAAGGCTAGCAGCAAAGGGCATTTGGGGTAGATAGATTACAGCATTGTCCTTGCCAGTTTGTCAAGGAAAAGGGGACCTCAGTGGAGGAGAACTAGTCACAACGTGGGTTTGAGAGCCTGCTATGTGTAGGATGTTCCCAGTGCCAGCGCTTCAGATAATGAATAAAAACACGTAGAGTCCACTTGTGAACTCTGGGTGGCCACGAGAAGGCAAATTGTGGGCAACAGGAAGTGAGTACTCTAGTCCTTTGAAGAGGTTGACCTTCAATGTCATGGGAGTAAGACAAGCCAGAGAGGGGGGTCAGGGCAAAGAAGGTGTCAGGAACCAGGAGTAAGAGTCTCCAGAAAGAGGTGACATGCTCAGGTCCTCATGGTGAAGATCCCAATGAGAGAAGGAGTTTTAACACCACAGAAGAATGACTGATGGGAAGAGGGATGCATAGAATGTATCATAGCTCTACATGAGGGAGGAGAAAGTCCAGGCAAGAGATAGCAGGTATGATGGGCATGAGTTTGCAGGTGGGAAGGGCAGGAACAAAGGAGCCATCATTGCTCTGTGAGGTGGGGCAAGATGCAGAGATTGTAGTACAGAGACTTAAGGAAATAAGTGAAGTTATAAACAGGGTTATACCAGGGCTAGTAGAGTGGTCAGGAGCACCCGCTTTGAAAGTGGACACACTGTATTATCATCCTGCTCTCTATGACCGGAGGCAAGTTATTTTATATCTCTGTTGCTTCTGTGTTCTCTGCAACTAAGAAATGAGGTTAATATCAGAAGGCTGTTAATAGGAGTTGTTGAGAGAATTCACTGAGTTCATTCATGTCATAAGAGTTCCTGGCACAAAGGAGGGCTTCATGTGTGTTATTAGCTGTAACTATTAATGGGACTGAGAGCAGCTACAGGCAGGGGACACCTGGACACCTGCCTACGTGAGTATGAGTGTGTTGACCCAGGACCGTGACAGCGAAGGAAGCCATGTGTTCTTCCAGTAACTGCTTGGATACTGGAGAGGCAGGACCCTCTCCCTGCTCCCAAGGAGAGCAAACACTGAGGGCACAGGCAAGAGGCCATCTGAGAACTGGTCACCTTTGTGGAGGAGCAAGCCCTTTTGAGACTTGAGAGAAGGCATGTGAAGTGAGGGAGTGATGTGTCCAAAGCCTCCTTCACCTCCAGTGACAGGAAAATAGCAGGGGAATGACCAGAGCAGAGCATGGGCCTCATATTTTGCAGGGCTTTGAGTGCTCCCAGTTTCTTCTGTAGCTGCAAGAAGTTCGGAAGCAGGGTGGTGGCAGGATCCACTCTGTCTCCTTCTGTGTTCCTTTTGGCACAAGTGACAAAGCTAAGAGTATGAGTGCATAGTACACGCCAGGGTCATTGTAGTGCTGCATATATTGGGCCCTCCTCACAGCAACCCTGTGAGACACTGTTCTGTTCTCCCCTCTCTCAACCAAGCCAAGGCATGCAGCGATGGAGGAAGCCTTCCAGCTGGTTGGTGGCTGTGTCAGTATGGAAGCTGGCAATGTGACTCCAGAATCTGCTTCTGTGATCACCAAGCTATCACCTGTCCTATTGGGACATGGCTCAGTGGACGGGGTAGTGACCCAAGGATGGCTATGGCAGCTTACGACAAACGTATTCTCTGTCTTAGTCAAGAAGAGTTTGGCTGTAAAGATTAGAAGCTCCTGCAAAGAGCTCAAGTCCATTATGAAAATACAAGGCCAGGACCCAATTGCTAACTAGGGAGAGTAGCTCCACATCATACAACTGGAGAGTTAGTTGTCAGGCCAAACCAGTATCTCTTCTGTCTGTCAGTCTGAAAACAAAGGGCCTTCTCTGTGCCTCTTTCTATAGTCTGATTAAATGCAAAGTCTTATTTTTACTCCTCTTTGACATTGGCTGGCACTGCTTCAACCTTTGACATTGGCTGACACTGCTTCAACCTGACCTGACAAATCCTTGACCCCTCAGCCCATGTGTTGTAGAAATGTTCTCCCTAAATCCGGATAATCCACTGGTTTAGCCGGGGTTGAGTTCCACCTCTACTAGTTCTCAGCTGGGGTGGAGGTGGCGAGCATTACCACCAAGCAGAGATAATGCTTCTTAAACTCCATGATCTTCAGTAGCTAGTGAAGTTTGAAAGCCTAGTCCACCTTTGACTTAACCCCATACTCCTCAGACCCAGCTAGAGTCCCCAGTGTTGCAATGTTTCCATCATCAACACCACCTGGGGTTCCTCCCTTTCTATGGCCAGCTCCACCCTAATCTGGCAGATCTTTGGATCTCCTCCCCACCACTCCTGCAGCAGTTTCTAGATACCCTCTGCAAATCTGATCTTCTCTTCCTATTTCATCTTGCCAACTCTTATACATTATTATTATTTTTAAATTATATTGGCCCACTACTGGAATGCTTTCAACAGGTGTTCCCAAACAGGTATCCATGGCTGCCTCCCAAGGCCATCTCTTCTGCCACTGAGCATTCCCTCCACTTGATTTATCCCTGTTAGGATCATCCTGATAATCTTTCTTTCTTAGCAGGTACACAGGGTCACTGCCCTCTCCATTCTGCTCCTTCTCTCCTTCTTACAGCCCTTCCTTCCTCCTCTCACATCTCACCCACCCTTAACAGTGCTCACCCTAGACCTCCATCCCCTCCCTCACCTCCAAACTCATCCCTTTCATCTTGATTCTCTAGTTTGGTTGTTGGTTCATTGAAAGCAGCTCCTTGCCCAGCATGTCTTAGCTGCACACAGCCAAGCGCATTTCAAACATGTGGAAAATTTAATATTCAGTGATTAATAGCTGATTTATGATCCCTTGGCCTTGGTATATTTTTTGGCTTTTAAATTTTTTATTGCATTTTTTAGGACATTCCATATAAGCCCTCTGATTGCAATGATGGAATACTTGTTAGAGGCAAAGCCAAGTAAAAGTATTAACTCCTAATCTTGCTAAAGACTCTCCCATTATTACATGTGTTTGTGTTTTGGCTTCACTTTTACATGCCTTGACAACAGGGACTGTGTTATTCATTGTTGTGTTCTCCCAAAGCACCTCACACAAAGGAATCCTGGAATAAATGAGGGAATGAATACCATCTGGTTGAGGAATATGTCAAAAATGGTCATGTTAATACTGTTGTCCTTCTAGCTAGATATTTACATTTGTGCTTAGTTTGAAATCACTTATTGCTTGTTTCTAATTAAGCATAATATCAGTCCAGAACTATAGAAAGGCATTTTTTTAAAAAATTTGTTCGACAACATTTTTATCCTGCTTAGTCATTTTCCATCCTTAGCAGCATCTTCCATCCCCTTTAACAAACACATGTCTCTTGTGGTCCTTCCTACTCTCCTACTATGTTCCTTCAGACTTCCCAAGAGACACAGAGTCCTCTGACATCTGTTCAGAGGTTTTCGAGGTAGTCTACTAGATGTCCTTTGTGTTTCAGACCTATTGGAGATCAAGGGTTGCTTTGGCTTTCTCAGCAGAAGATGTAACAGACCCATAAATACTGTACAGACTGCTGCAGGGCAAAGGCAAATAGATTTGGTGATTTATTTCTAAATCTTTCTCTGCCAGTCATACTGGCTTTATTTGCATATGGCTTATAACAAATTATTGTAATAATTGAATAATTCCTGAGGCATGAGCTCTTAGAAAAAAGAAAATGCATAGAATTAAAGTGTGGCTAGAGACCATAATGTTGTGAATAAAAAATGAGAATTTATACCATGCAATAAAGATATAATAATGTGAAGTCTATCTGATACCAAATGCTTAGTGAAAATGGAAGAAAATTTAGAAATTGTGCAGACACAAGAAATTTAATTATTTTTTTAAAAAATTGGTGATTATCCCACTTGTGACTGGAAAGAGGTTTTTTTGTTGTTAAATTTTCACAGGTTCCTTTCCCATATGCCAAATATCATGAGTCTGTATGTATTTACTCTTCTCACTCTTGTTCTCTACCTGACAACACTGCCACCAAATTCACAGACACGTACTAGGTCATTGTAAATTGATTATCATCAAGGCAGGAGAAGACCAGGCAATAATGGTGTTTTCATGGAAGGCTGTGAGTTGCCCTGATCAGAAAACAACACTTCCCTCCTGATTATTTTCACCAGCAACTTTCTTCTATCTACTGTTTGCAGTGCAGGCTTGGTTTGAAAAGGCTTACGAATTCTTCTAGCATAACCTTTGTTGGGAAAATGAATTACAAGTGGTTCATTTTATGCTGAGCCTTTTGTCATCACCATTTATAGCTATTCTGTTTATTCACTTTGTGAGAGCCATTCTGAGAGTTGATGAATGTGTTTTATGAGAGGGTATATAAGAGCCCTGCAATTTGATTTGATTGGTCTCCATTTGGATTCATCATGAGCAGGTGCCATCATTCGGAATTGGTTTTGGCAGTGGCTTGGTTATGTAAATATTAGATGCATGGAATGGAACCTCATTTAAATTATTTTCATCAGTAAAAATAGGAGAACTTTACATTGAATATAAGGCGCCATGATTCTATTTTTAAACTTCTGGGCATACAAATGTGTTAACATACCATATGTCTCAACATATGTATATATAAGTGGCCTCCTTTGTGCAAATACATAGCATGCGAATTTTGGTATTTCTTTGACAGTTTATGCAAATATTTTAAATTTCTTAATATAACAGGATTTTTTTCTAGTCTGAGAAATACAGGCATTTCTAACTTTGGAAACTATGTCAAGGGTTGTTTTCAGTTTGGTGAATTTTTGTTGCTTCTATTTAAAGTCTTGGAAAATAACCCATCACATTTTTAATTTCATGTTTTTCTATTTCTTCTGTTGTTGTCATTGTTTGTTGCCAAAATTCCATTGAAGAATATTGTACCTCTTCTTTAGTGTAGGGGGAGAAGATGACAATATTTCCTTCCTTCTCAGCAAGATGGCTTACATCTAAGACTGACTCTCTAGGTTTTCATGAATTCATTTACATTTTTCACACTTTTGTTTTTATTCAGGCAAAAGATTAAACAGGGCCTTCTGATCATAGATGGAAGAAGCAATCAGGAAGTCTGCTTGTAACCCTTTAAGTAATAGCCTAAAACTTGGCTACTTTAGAGTGAATTTTTGTATTATTTTATTTTTAATTGATATGAAATAGTTGCATATATTTGGGGGGCACAATGAAATGTTTCAATACATGTATATATGGAATAATGATCAAATCAAGGTAATTAACACATCTGTCACAACAAACATTTATCATTTCAGTGGGTAAATTCCTGAAATGCAGTATATACTCATGAAAATTTCAGTATGCTTCTCATTTCTTTAAGCAGTCCCTCATGGTGCCTGGCATCTTTCCTACCCTCTGTCTTTCAAGTTGTATCCTCAGCAAACTGATCTAAATCCAGTTTCTGTGTTCCCCATATGTGGAGCTTTACAAGATCCCAACAAGGTAACTTACACAGTTCCTTCTCCAAAAAACCATAGTAAAATACATATCATGTTGTGTTGTAGTTTTCCACTTGGTAATGGCACCAAATCAGAAGAACTATACATGAAGGTCAGCATAATTCATGGTAGAAGAGCAGTGGACCAAGGCCCTCACAGGATGAGTAGCAGAGATGGACATAAAACCCTTCAGAGCCTTTTTCTATATTCTTTCCATTAGTTCTGGTTACCTCACTTCAGCAGTGTTAAATGAACTGTTTGTTTTTCTAGGAAGACCAGTCAGGACTTGTGGCCAGTGTCTTTCACCTATTATATCTACTGGTTGGCCTACCTATTTGGATACTTAGGTAATTAGCCATTTCCCCTCATTTGGCTTTGCATGAGAATCAAACTAATTTGTGGCAAATTAGAAATGCTGAGTTGTATGGCCCTAGCTTGGAATCAAGGCTAAAAGGGTTGCTGCTGAGTAACTCAAATATGGCCCCCAGGTATAATATAACATCTAAAACTTTCCAGTCACTATGGAGTGTTAAACAGCTCCCCTACCATATTATAAATTAAAAAGTACTCTCTAGGTTGAGACTCACTCATGTAGAACACATTTTACAGGAAGTAATTATGTAAATTAATATTGTTGGCTAACCTTTTGTTTGTATTTAAAAATTGAAAAATACAATGCAATATTAATTAGCTAGTCTTCTAATTATTTTGTCGAACGAATAGCAGGTGTGTGATATAGTGGAAAGAACATCAGATTTGAAGTCAGGCAACTCTGAGTCACATCTTAGCCCTTCTACCTCTTGACTGGACCCTAGGCTATAGTCCCAAGTCATGCCCTTACTTTCTCCACACATGTAGACTTGGTGAAGGAGCTACAGTCAACCCTGGCTACTTGGTGGTCATTTATTTAAGCTCTTAGAAAATTCTCAGATCATAAAAACAAATGTTTGCACTACCTGCTCGCCTACCCCCAGATCATTTCCATTGAGAATCATGATCTTGTGCCTCACATCTGTTTTCCCACCTTCATTACAATTTCAGTTTTCTTCTGTGGCCCATCACTGACCTGTTTGTCCTCAGAGCCATTCTCCACTCTTCCTCTGGTCTGTGTCACATGCCATTCATCCCGTATAGGCTGCCTTTCTTGGGCATCAGATGGTTTTCAGCAAACTGACCCCTGGGAGCACTGGGATTGGCAGGGTGAAGGTGAAGGTAGAGGGGTATAGGTAGGGGCCACTGTGTTCTTCCTCCTCTCTCTACCTTGGATGATATCTCCAATAGCAACTATATCTCCTCCAAATATACCCCTAGTTCTGTGGTTCAACTTCTGCTCCTCAAAATTCACCATGTTTTTCAAAAAGCTCCTCAAGTGGTTCTGATGCCCAGCACTGGGTTAGAGAACAGAAAAACCAGGCTGATGTAAAAGTGCTCAGAGTGGTGGTATCACTAGTTTCATTTGCCAGATGAGGACTACACTTCGGCAAATCAGCCTCCCAGCAAGACCTAAAGGACAGACAGTCAATTACAAGTGTCAACATAGCACACACTAAATTGGGGGGTTCAAGGGAATTATTTGCAAGTAACTGAGATCATGTATGTGATGGCATTTTTGCACATCATAATTGCTCGATAAATGAGGGCGTAAGCCAGGAATAGTGGTAAGCACTTATAGACTCAGCACTAGGGAGGCTGAGGCAGGAGGATCACTTGAGCCCAGGAGTTTGGGGACAGCCTGTGCAATATAGTGAGATGCCATCTTTTTCCTTCTCTCAAATTGAGTAAAAGCATAGAAATGTAGGAAGTTATAAAATAGTGTAAATTATTACTTGAGGTAACAGAATCCAGATACTAAATACCAGAAGGATAGATAAGCAAAGAGTCAAAACGTTTTCATTGCCTGGCATGGATTATTGTAAGCTGAGCTGGTATCTCAACACTCTGCCCACATGACACTGTATGTTGGTTCTGTTTAATGTCAGAAGTCATTTTAAAAACCAGGTCTAACTAGGAATCTTGTGTCAGATTATGTATCAACATTTTCTAAGAAGGCCTGAGCCTTATAATTATGCCCTTACTTGGCCACTGGAATCTTTGCATTCCAGCCTCTTGCCAGAGATAGTCACTGTGAGTGCTCCAGTTTTAGTTCTTATCAAAAGGTTGGTTGTGAGAAGTAATATTCACAGAGGACTGCCTGAAGGATAAGCTCTCTGTTCCTCGTTGAGATTTTGTACATTTCATTCATGGTTCATGTCAGGTCATCAGATAGCTGCCAAGTGGGATCTCCATGTATTAGCTTCTTTACAGGGGAAGATAAATGAAAACGGATACATTTATCATTGTGGAATTGTGAACTCTATGTTAAAGGAGAAAACTCTCACAGGTTTGCTGATGAAGAAAACCAATGTTCCCATGACAGGAGAAGGAGACTAGCATCATAATGCTCATCTATAAACCAGGAAGACAGAGACACCCATATAAGACTTACAAAGAGATAAGAGGAATGGACCGTGGAGCAAGATCTTAGACTAGCCAAGAGATCTCTTCAGATATGGGGGAAAATGAAAGCCATTTGTGGACATGGAGTGACTCACATCCAAGTGCCTCTTCTGAAGGAACTACTTGAGGAGATGTTCCAACCAAATGAGAATTGAATCAGAATGAAGTCAGGTCAGAGAAGTGAAGAAACAGTGGCAAGTTCAACTTAAGATCAAGTCTAAATGAATGATGACAATGTGAGTATCAGCTGTATTAACTAGCGATTGTTCATTAATATTTCTTAAAACAGAAGAGACATCGTATCTACGAAAAGATGTTTAGTAGTTTGGAGCAAAACAAAAAATACTCCAGATATCTCCACCTGAAAATAAGGGAGAGAGGAGGTGTTATAGGTTGGGTTCTCTGGAAGCAGGTTCTGGGGCAGAGTTTTGATTACATGAAAATTATTAGGAATTAATACCCACGTTATCAGTTGAATTGTGTTCACCAAAAAGATATGTAGAAGTCCTAACTTCCAGGGCCTGTGTATGTGATCTTATTTGGGAATGGAATTTTTTCAGATATAATAAGACTAAGATCATGTTGTGAAGGTTTGCCCTGACCCAGTAACACTGCTGTCCTTAGAAGAGGAGGAAGGTGTCACGTGAAGACAGAAGACACATAGGGAGAAAGCTGGGTGGTGACAGAGGTCAAGACTGCAGTGACGTACCTGCAAGTCAAGGAAGGCCAAGGATGGATGGCCCCCACCAGAAGCAAGGGAGAGGCAAGCAAGCAGTCCGTCCAGAGCTGGAGAAAGCATAGCCCTACAGCACCTTGACTGGATTTCCAACCTTCAGAACTATGAGAATACATGTTTCTGTCATTTTAAGCTACCCAGTCTGTGGTATTTTGTTATAGCAGCACCAAGAACCAAATAGAACCTGTGAAAAGAAGAGGGCAGAGGCACAAAAGCCATTCAAGAGTCACAGAGCCTGGACCACCTCAGCAAGGAGCTGAGAAGAGTGCTGACACTGTCCTTTGCTCACAGGAGATGGCTGCCCCCAGGGAGGTTGTGGTCTAGTAGGTGGTGCCACTCTGCAGAGGCAGACTCAGGAGGGCCTGTAGCTGGAGGTGTCTGCTGACCACAATACCAGTGACAATCTTTCTTTCTCATCAGAAGATCTAAATGCTGCATTTCTGTCTCTATTACAGTAGCCAAGAAAAATAAAATGGCTAGGGGATAGAGATGGCATATAGTCTTTTTGACTTTTTAATATTAGATTTTTAAATGATTCAAAAGTACAAAGATAACTATGAGCAAAATATATGTTGAATATCAAGTTACTAGGAAAACATGGAATTATAAACATGATTAATAAAGCAAAGAAGGAACAAGTGAAATTAAATGCAGTAGCAACAAATGTAATTAATAAATGTGATGAAAGCAAACCAAACATAATCTTAACTACAACACATGTTGATTTTTTTTGGTCCCCTATCAAATGACAGTCTTAGATTAGAAAAACTAAAAACTAAAAATACATTTTAAGCTATTTATGAGAAAACAGGTAAAACAAAACAATGACCTTAAAGAAGTAGAGGATAAAGAAATGAGTAAAGATATGCCAGGCAAATGCAAATAAAAGGAAAGTGGGGCACAGGCATAGTCATACCAACTACATTGAAATGCAGAATTAAAATTATTAAATAAGAAAAAAGGACATTTGTTTGAAGACAGAAAATATAATTCACAATAGGCATCCCCTTTATTCACCAACCAATGTAGTTATGGAATATATGGAACAAAAAAGTAGAAATGCAGAAGAGTATAATAAAACTATAAACAATCCCATGGTTCTATGTTTCCCCCAAGGAGGGGAACCATTACATGGCATCACCTTGGCTAACTACATAAATATGCATTTGTTCTTGATTGATTGTTTGATAATGATTCCCCCTCAATTTTAAGTCCATATTTAACTAATAAAAAATATTTGGAATATTGAAAAAAACTATAAACAACCATATGAGGGAATTTTGGTAATAATTTGACAAAGAAAAATTAATGATATATGATTGGTGATGATATAGGGTATTCCCTATAAACAGAGAATTATGTATTTTTCTCTTATATCTATGGAACATTTACCAAAAAAAAAAAAAATCTATTTCCATAGTCATAGAAGAAAATAAGTTAGAGGGGAGAGGGGGAGCATTTTACTCCTTCAATTTTTAATCCCAGTGCTATAAAACAAGAAACTGACAGTAAAAGAATAACCAAGTAGTTAAAATTAAAAAGGCATCATAGATGATTCCCAAATCAAATTGAAAATCAGTACAAAATAACAAGTTATCGGAAATTAGACTACATTAAATGTATGGGGAAATCATTAATATATTCAGGAATAATTTATAGCCTAAATGCTTTTGGTATTAAGAATGAAAAATAAGAATTGTATCTGAAATTTTAAACCCTCAGAAGAAGAGGTATGACTAACAGTAAAAGCTAAAATCAATGAAAATGATCACAAAACAATTAAAAAGAGGAAATCAGTCTAATAAAATGATATATACAGTATTAAATATATACCTACACAGGCAACATTAGAAATAGGGAAAAGACATTACTGGAAACCTAAAGGGCTTAAAAGAATTCAGTAAGCCAGTATTATGTGCAACTTCGTGGCACAAATCTTACATCTAAAGGAAATTAATGGTTTTTTAACAAATTATAAATTTCCAAAATTTGACCAAAAGCTAAGTTATAAATCCCAACAGATAAATAATTTTAGAACAAAGGTTGAGCACATCTAAAGAGAGAAAACCTTTCAATTTTGTTGTTTTTTTTTTTTTAAAGAGAGAGGGACAGTGAGAGAGACAGAGAAAGAGAGAAACAACTTTTTAGTTTTTCACATGGCCTTCGTTGCTCCAACACTTAGTTGTGCACGTGGTGCTGGGGTTTGAACCCAGGTTCTTGTGCTTGCCAGGCAAGCGCCGAAACCGCTGAGCCACCGCTCCAGCCCCAGCCTTTCAATTTTGTGAAAAAAAAAAATATCAACTCCTTAATACCAGTGAGGATGGAAGCACGGTAGTGATCCACCATCAGCGATGAATGGATTCTTTTTAAAAAGCTAGCAAAGCAAAGCAAACTTTTATTCTGCAAGTCAAGATTTATTCAATAAAAACAAGGGCAAATTTTTGCATTATGAAATCTGTCAACTTTATACTTTGGTACAGCAGAATGAAACGTAATGATTATAAATATAATTGTATCAACGGAGGCTAAAACTGCCATTTATGTACTTCAGTAGACATTCCCAGTAGAAACTAAAAGTGAAGTGGGAATAGCAGAAAGAATCTGCCACATTTCTAAGCCCAACAATAGCACCATGGTACATGGTGACTACTAAAGAATGGGATGAATACCTGGTGCTACAATCACTCAACTGCTGTGACTCAGCATTTTAGAAGTTCAGTGAGTGCAAGAAGAAAAGAAATTGAAACAAGCCGTATAAATATTTCAGGTGATGAGACTGTACCTAAAATCTTTTAGAATTCGACCACAGGTTTTGGTAAAATAACTGGGCAAAAAATAATGGATAAAATCCAATCATTTTTATTCATATGAATTAATAACTGGTTAGAAATGCAATTAGAAAAACCCCTATTTAAAAAAGTAAAAATGAAAACATCTAAAAGCGAATTTAGTAAAACATAAGGCAAATGCAAAAAATATCTAAGGTAGTAGCAAAAGATTTTGAAGAAGTAGAGAGCTATACCATCTTTTTGAATGAAAAAACTTAAAATTCTAAAGATAACAATCCTTTCCAAATTAGTATATAAATTTTTATAAAATTCTAGTCAGAATCCAGACTTGGATCTGACTTCTTGTCAGATTAATGTATATGATTTTAAAGTCTGTATAGATATGTAAATACAAGAAAATTGCCAAACATAAAAGAACAATAGTTTGGGAAACTTGTACCAGCAGGTTTCAAACATACTGTTTTTTTTTTCCTTCTTTTAAAACAATGTATTAGTTCAATAATGCACAAGTACATCTTTGGAACAGAGAGCAGAGTCCATAGATTGAGGTGTGTGGGAAAACTTAATGCATGACAAAAGTGGCATATCTTCACAGTAAGGACAAGGTGGATTATAAAGTGAATTTAGATCAAATTCCATTTGGAGTAAAGATCTAATGTTAAAAATGAAATTATAAAGGTATTATTCGAAGAAAATAAGAGAGAATGCAAGTATAACATCAGGTTAGAGGAGCTCTCTGCCATATCCTATGATGGAAAAATTGGCGGATTTGACTGTGTAAAATTTTAAAATGCCTGTGGAAGAAGACACTATAAAGAAAGTGAATGGAAGAACAATAGCTTGCAACCTGTAGGAAAAGAGTTAATGGTTAATACGTTAAGGGATCTTACAAATTGGTCACAAAAGAGAAAAGATAAATAGCCCAGTATAAAAATAGGCAAAGAACATGAACTGAAAATTTTAAATCACCAATAAATCAGCCCCCATTAGTAATAAGAAAACTTGCATTAAGACAACTAAGATGCCATGATCCGCCCATGGTTTGGCAACCAGTTTTAAAAAGATGGCGAACGTCCAGCACCGTTAAGTACTTCAATAAGCAGACACTCATCACGTGCTGTTAGACTGATTGCTTGGACCTTTCAGCAGAAAAAAATGTAGCAGTGGTCATTCAAATAGTTAATGTGCTTATCACATTTGCGCTCCTAAGATTCTTTCCCACAGAAGTAAAAGCACTCAAACATTAAGGATGTTTGAGTAAGGCTGTTTATTCCCACTCTGGTTATAGTAGCAGATCCTGGAAACTGAATGTTCAACCACAAAAGAGTGGCTGGTTAAACGATGACATGCCCATCTTGTGACATATTTTGCAGTTATTTTAAAACGAGTAAATATATAGATTTTTTAAATATATTGGTAAGAGCAAGTAGCAGAAATTGTGTGTGTGTGTGTGTGTGTGTGTGTGTGTGTGTAAACAAGCATGGGGAGATTTTCAAAATCTGTTCAGCAAAAAGATAACATTGGTTATCTCCAGGGGGATAAAAAGGTGGGACCCAATTCATTTTTAATTTATACATCTCTGCATTTTAAAAGTTGATTACAATGAGCAGGTATCTCTTCTATGTAAAACATAATTATAACCAAAGAGGTTTGTTGAATTGTGTTTTAAAGTCATGTCATCTAGGGCTGGAGCGGTGGCTCGGTGATTATGGTGCTTGTTCGGCATGCGCAAGTATGCAAGTTCAAATCTCAGCAACACATACACAACCAAGTCTTGGAGCAATGAAGGCCACATGGAAAACTAAATAAAATTGATCCCCCCCCCTCACTGGCCCTCTCTCTTTAAAAAATAAATAAAAATAAAATCATGTCATCTAAGCAACTCTGATGAAAATCACAGTTGATATCTCATAGAGAAAGGAAAATTATCCACATGTCAAATGGAGTCCCCACTATGAAAACCCACAAGACAAATTTCCACTCTAGCCTCAGTCCCCCATCACCTGTGATCTGTTTTAGCACCTGACTTTCTTTTATCTGTTGGATATTGAGCATCTGGGAGCTGATCATGTCTTCCTTTGCTGTGGCAACTGGGGATCTCAGAGTCAGATTGGAGACTGCAGTTTCTTAAACAACATATTGGATCACCTAGCTTATGCCCCATGCACACCCTGTATTGCTGGCATCATCTTGTTGCCCACCTTTATCTTTCCTTCTTATGCATTCCTTCCTTTTAATTTTAACTGATTATTTGGTTTGATGTATCCTTGAAGGATAATTAGAGATATGAATAAATATTGACCTGTGGTTTTTATTTTAACAGGAACCCGGGGAAACAAATAGTTTCAACATGAATAGGCCACCCATCACTACCGACTACAGATGACTTGCCATTCCATTTACAAAGGTAGGGAACTCTGGTCTGTATTTTTAATTAATCCTGACTATGCAATATAGAACCCTTACCTTTTTTATCATATGCTAATTTACAAATATTCTAAAGCATGTGTCTCATTCGTGACCTTCAACTTTGACATTATCAAATTTAAAACAAACATCAAGCAAACAGAAGCCAGAAAATTTGTGGCTGTGAGCATGTCTGAAGGGATAAAACCCAGATGTGGTCTCTGTCATTAATTGCTATGTGTAGTTAAATTTTTAATAACATTAGCATTTTCCTTATTTTTAAATATAGCAGCACTCACTGCAGAATACTTGGAGAATACAGCAAAATATAAAAATGAAAGCCTAAAGCATTTATAATCCCATCATCTGTAGATAATCAGCACTTCTGAGAATGCTTTTCTTCCTTTCTCTTACGTGTATATGAAAATATATACACGAGCATAATGTTTTTAAGAACAGGGTCTTTGTTCTGTATTTACCTTGGCTTCCATAGTTGGAAATGATGGAAGTGGTGTGGAAATGAAGCAAGTCTAGGAACGAATAGCAATCATCGTTTTAACAGTTTTCTGCATGTAATCAGCCCTTTCCCAAAAGCATCCCATTTGCCTCTCCTACCCAGATGTCTCTGGTGGATAGGTCTCTGTGACCTTTGATAAACACCACTCTACAAAAGAATTAAAAAAACAAAACAAAACAAAAACCTCTGAATCCAGTTGGTAGTTCGGGGCCCTCCTTTATCATTATTATCAGTTTTGCACACCTTAAAGGGAATTGATTTTTTAAGACAGAAGTCTACCCATTTCTCTTCTCCTCTCCCTACTGTCAAGTCAGGGGTGATTTACAAAGTAATAAAAAAATACTTTAAGATCATCTCATCATCCATCCTTCATTCATGCCAGCTAGTCAATTTCTCATTGAGGTGGCTTTTTCAAGCACCCTTCAGAGTTGCTCTTGAAGTGCTTGCGTTTTAAAAGCTGCAGAGTCTTAGATATGCAGTTACTGAAATGGCATTCTTAAGGGAGTTCTTTATTCTCCTGGCTCTATTGAGCAGCTGAAGGTTTGTTTTTTTATCCTGAGCCTGACATTATAAAGCCTTTCAGGCATTTTAATTTTCCTAGTATTTCATTCAGAACTGACCAAAATATTATCCTAAGGAGACTAGAAAAATCAATTGCTCTTTAAACAAATTTAGCAGATACAGCCGGAAGCAGTCATTTGTGAAACACCTCTTCTTGAAAACTCCCTATTCTTACATGGACAGATTGAACAGACATAAATAGATCAGAAAAATTAAAAGGGTAGTAGAGTGGCTTGATTGCTGGGTAGTAACAGACCTGATAAGGTGGGCTTGCTCTGGTCCATGCATCCACATTCCTGCATGACTTTAGTCACACAGCTGTTGGCAGCCCCAGTAAGCTCAACCATTTAGTTCCACAGACAACTGGCTGGAAAATTCTTTGCTGTAGCAAACATTGCGTTTATTAAAAGCCGAGGATTTGAAGCATGTTTTAAAGACTTAGAAAAAAGTCAGAAGTTTTATCTGTCCCTCCTTGGTGTATGAAATGCTTTTCATGCAGTTTAAGATAAGACCCTCAAATGTTGTGGCTCTCTGATTATGAAGTTACCCTTGTTTATCATAGAAGTAACTGGCTTTAAAAATTCAAATGAATTTGAAGTTAAAAATGAAAGTCTTAGAAATAAGAGAAATGCATTTGAACATCTGTATTTCTCCATGATGAAAAGTATTTTTATCTAAAAACATTGGAAAATATTACAGGTAGCCAACTGTTTTAAGTTTGTAAAACTTCTCTGTATCCTAATTATAAAACAAATTTAAAAATATACTTCAATACAGGAAAATATGAATAATGTACTTGATATGAACAGCCTTAAAACATGAAAATCAATAAGGAAATCACTAATGTTAATAACTATAATAGGTAAATATCAATACCTAAAATAATAATCCCCTAATAGACCCTAATACATGGACAAAACAGTGGAAAATTCAAAAGAAGAAACACAAAGAGTTAAAATGATGTGAAAACAATGTTAACCTTCACTAGATAGATGCAAATTAAAGTGAGGAGAGGTAACCAGGTGCAGTGGCTCACACCTGTAATTCCAGCTAGGAGGCTGAGGCAGGAGGATTGCAAGTTTGAGGGCAGCTTGGGAAACTTGGTAAGACTTTGTCTTAAAATAAAGAGAGCTGGGGGTATAACTCAGTAGTAGAGCATCCTTAGTTCAATCCTAGTACTGGTTGATTAATTAATTCAGGAAAGGCTTTCTTTCACCTGTCAGATGAACAAAGATATCTAAAAGGATAGGAATCATTGCTAAATGTGTAATGAAGCAAGCTCCCACTCACTGCTGATATGGTGTGAGTTGGTATAGTTGTCTTGGAAAGAAATTTAGCAATATATTTTAAGAGCTTTAAATTTTTAATATCTTGGTAGGATGTAGTAATTCCAGGAATCTAGTCCAAGAACACACTGTAGTTGGAAAAAGGTATAAGTATGAAATAATTATTGCATTATTTTCAGAAGCAAAACCCTTGAACCACTTCAACTATCCTCAGATATTAGCATTATTAACTAAAGTTTTAACACACATTTATTATGTCTTGCAAGTAGAAAGATATTATTATTATTACAGTGAGATTTTTATCATGGGAAAATGCTTAGGATACATTAATATTCAGTGAAAAATACTGAGTAAGATGTTATTGTAATATTTTTCATATAAAAATGCATAGAGCAAAAGGTGGAGACAAATATGCTAAATTGTGAATAATGGAGTTGCTTATGGGAAGTGGAATTAAGAATGATTTTTTTTCTCTGATTCATATTTTTGGTACTTTCCAGATAATTTTACAGTAAGTATTTATAACCAGAAGAAGAAAAATATCATAAGGCTTTGTAGGAAGAAACTTATACCTATGATGTATACTTGGCCTTCCATAGCATCTTTCTTAGAACTTACAGAGTTAAGTATGATTGAAAAGGAAAGGTTTATTTTGCAAAGACTAAGGAACACAGATTTTTTTTTTTTGGTATTCTGCGAATTTCTTCCTTTCTTAAAAACAACAGCAATAACAACAAAAACAAAGTTAAAATACCTCCTTTAGTTAGCAATGTTATTAGCATGATGTATTGCAGAGTAGAATTTAAATTCAAATGGGAATATTTTTCCCTTGTAGATGTCGTCGGCTGCTGAAAATGGAGATGCAGCACCTGGAAAACAGAATGAAGAAAAAACCTATAAAAAGGTAAGTGTCTTACTTTCCTTCTCGAACTCCAAAAGAGAAGTCACTGTTTGGCATGTGACTGTTAAAGACCATTTCTTCCTCTAAATCAGTTTTCAGTTACCGTCTTGGATTCCTGTTGCTGCTACACCACAAACTTGGTAGCTTAAATAACACAAATAGTTAGAGTTCTGAAGGTCAGAAGTCTGCCGTGGGTCATGTTGGTGTCTACAGAGCTGCGTTCCTTCCTGTAAGATCTAGGCAAAAGCCCATTTCCATGTTCTCTCTGGCTTCTAGAGGGCTGCCTATATATTCCCCGTATCACGATGTCCATCCCTGCCAAGCCAGCAGTGCCTGCTGGGAACTTTCTCCTGCTATATCTCTCTGCCACTCTACAGGACCTGTGTGATTACAGGGAACCCTCCTGCTTTCAATTCCAGGGTAATTTCTTTATTTTAAAGTCAGCTGAACAGCACCTTTGTTTTCCCCTGAAGCTTCTGCTCCTCTTTGCCATATAAATGTGATGTACTCACAAGTCCCAAGCATTAGGGCAAGGGCATCTTTGGGGGCCATTTTTCTGCCCACCATGTTTACCATGATAGACTGTTGACGGAAGGTAGTAATTGTTCTTAAAAAGGTTCTTAAGGGCATGCACTGTTTGGCATCCAGGATATAAATCCTTTAATGGACTCAATGCCTTCTACCAAAATTTCAAACATTTTCTACCTTTGAATTTTAAACAAAGCTTAAGTGCAAAATTCTCCCTGCCCCCCACACATATGCTATGTCTGAGTCTCTCAGATTTCATGTCATTTTATAAATATCTCTTTTTGCAGACTTCCTGGTGTATCTTATCTTACAACTCTTTGAATTTGATAAATTCTTGGCTCCTAGCAAGCAAGCTAATGTTCAGAGACGTTCCTGGGTAAAATGTGTCCCCAGGCACCACTACTCCCAATTATAAATAGAGTGTACATTGCAGCTTTTAAAAGTTTTTGCCCTCCTGTCCTCTTGGGAGTTGGAGATTTGTGTATTGAAGCTTTATTATATTTTAATTTTTCTTTTTACCTGGTACTCTTGGATGGATTGCTGGTGAGACATTCTGTCATAAAGTTCTTGAACCATCTGATCTGACTACGTATTCAGATGATGAAACTAACCGTTTCCCTGTTCGGTTTTTATGGAGGAGAATATGGCCTTTCTCCTGATACATCTTTCTTTTTTTTTTTTTTTAAGAGAGAAGGACACAGAGAGAGAGAGAGAATTTTTATTGAGTTTTTCACTTGGCTTTCGTTGCTCTGACACTTAGTTGCATACGTGGGTGCTGGGACTTGAACCTGTGTACTTGCGCATTCCGGGCAAGCGCCGTAACTACCGAGCCACCACTTCAGCCCTCTGATACATCTTTCTTATCTGAGTTTTCTACTCATCCAAAGCTAGAAACATAAACAGGGAGCTGTGATCCAGAATGATGATATGGTTAGGGAGAAGCAGTGGGAAGACTCAAGAACTCTGAAACGTCACCTTATTAATCTTATAAAATGTGTGCACCTGTCAAAGGTAACAATATACTATTATTATTTATCTTTAGACACTGGTACAACATCAGTCTTGTTTACCCAAGACTACATGTGAATTCAGTTAAGCATGAGACCAACACAGAGATGTTTAAATTGCCAACCTGTGGGTGCTTCAGGTCAGTTTTAGGCAGCATTCTCAGTTAACATCAGAGTACACAGAGGTTCCTAACTGTCTTCTCCGCGATGCAAACGTAATAGAAAGAACATGATCATGACATCTCAAAGTTAGTTAAGTTTGCCTAGCCCCAGACTTAAGTAAAGCAGGTTATCAATATTCTAGGTAGGATTCTATCTTTAATGTCTCTAACTGAATATTTGGCTCAGCAGTGTTGGGAAGAGTTATAAAAACTAAAAACCAGATTCTATGATACTAAATACTTTCAGTAGGTAAAAGAGGACAACGGAAAGTTAAGGGGAACAACAATGAAAAAACTTAACCCACACACAAAATAACAACAACAATAGAGATCTTTTTGATGATCTCTGATTTTAAAAGGCGTATAGGCACTGGAGGGGTAGGTGTGCAGCCCCTCTAAGAAAAGCACTTAAAAATTAAAAACAAAAAGACAGCACATCACCTACAACCTTAACCCTCAATCAATATGGTGTTGTTATGCATAGCAGGAAGAAGGGGTCACTTAGAAAGAATGTTAGTTTACTGACAGATAAAAGCTTAGCTGAATGATTTAACTTAATTCTCCATTAAAGCAGACCAGATCTTCAAACTGGAGGTGTTAATGATAGAGTTAGGAGATAATATGAGGTATATTTCACTGTTACTAATGTGTTTATCTCTAGGCCCCATAAAAGATTTCCCAGATGAAAGAACTTGAAGCTAGAACACAGAAGTGCCTGAGTGTGAGCTTTGAACACATTTGAGAATAGAATTGTCATAAGACAGGAGATAAGAAACTATCCCTATTTATTTAAATGAGAAAAAAGAACATTCTGGAAGCCAGACAATAAGTGAAACATTCCCCAGCATCATTTGAGCATTATCACTAAACATTTGGTTTTTGGTCTATGGTTAGAGAAGAAACAAATGTCTTACAAACCTGGAGAAGTACGTCAAAATAAAGTTTATGTCACATTTCCTAGTATGACATAATCATTAAATTAGTTATAGAAAAGGATAATGTTCAAATTTAATGAATCCTGATTTTTAAGGCACTGGGGAGAAACTGAGGTATTCTCTTAGACCAGGTGGAAAAGTGTGGATTAAATATTACTATCAGAGCATCATTACCTGGTTGGAGTAACTGCCCAAGGAAAGGCAGTTTGCCCCCTGTTCACTTAATCTCTACCATGGTGACATTTCAGTTGGCCCTGTGTAGCTTATATATTTTGCCCCTGATCTTAATGAAAGAAAACATTAAGGTTGTGCTTTGCAAATGCAGAAATGATAAAGAAACTGGAAATGACAGGTCACAGACTCCATTAGTATCATCAAGGCCACCGTGATCTTCATCAGTTTTTGCCTTTACAGATACCCTAAATTTCTCTTCTAGTCCTAAAGCTCTGACCATGGGCTATGTGCCTGTTTAATGAGGAGCTCTGATGAGCCATTCTCTTTGCCTGTGACTAAAGCCCATCCAGGGAGCCCAGGTTAAGGGACCCCCAATTTACTGTGTTAGCAACAACAAAGAGACCAAAGGAGTCTTTAAGAAACTTACAGTAGTTTGAGGGAAGCAACACTTGTAAACAACTGTTATCACTAGTCTATAATGAGGTGTTCAAAAGAGAAGAAGCCAGTTTGGGTTTGTGTTAAGCAGCTGGCTTAGGCTTTCTGTATAATGCCCAAGGTTTACTTGGCAGCAGTCAGCAACACTCAGAATCATGAGAGTTGCAATTTCCACGTGCTTTTTAGGGAACACTCCGTTTCATGGAACAATCCTATAATCTCCCGTCTTGATAATTTGCATGTGATTGTTTAGGCTGGCTGATATTTTCCCCTTAAGTTGACCATTTCCCTAATCCATTATGGGCTTTTGTCAAGCCCAGGAAGAAGTGTTAAACATGAGGTTAAGGCCTTCAACTAAGGGCTAAAATAAGTTTGGTTTTAGCTGCTTAAAAGAAACATGTTGCCCATTAAGGGAGGCAATAAGAGCTGCCTGGTTGTATTTACAGAGTCTAGCTAGTGTCTCCATTATTATTAGTTAATTCACTGAGTGTCTTCTGTAAGAGTTGTAAATGCAAAAGCCTAGAGAGACCAGGCAAATAACAAGGGAGTGAATTAACAGGGGGACCATCTGGAGAATGCACACATTTCCTGTACAGGGCAGGCAGCACTCCCACTCCATTCCAGCTGATTGAGTGACACATGAGTGCTTGCCCAGGACTTCCACGTACTCTGATTTTTCAGGAAAACAGAAATAAATATTTTTACATGAAATTTCCAAATTTTTAAATCAGCAGCTGTTTCCAAATTTTTAAAGAATACTCTGGGCAAAACAACATACCAGTGGGACATACCTGGCTCATAAGCTGCAGCCATTTTGCAAACTCTGACCCATTATTGGTGTAAAAAGAAATGCAGCAGAGAAGAATGCAAAAGAAGTGCGTGTTAGGACTTGTCTCTGCTTCCCATGACCTTACAATTTATTTGGGAGGAAAAATATGATCCCATGTGAAAAAAAATTAATGACCCAAATCAGTATTGAGTAAGTGCCAAGGTAAGTGGCATTTAATTCAATCATCTTGCAAGTCTTGATGAGTTCAAAATACATGACAGTGTTCCGGGCTTCCCCCAGGCTCATTAGGTGGCAGAGCATTTTGCTGGGATAAAATTTCATAACGTCTCATTGCCTTTCGTCATGACAAAAAAAAAAATCCCACTCCTTTAGTTGACCATATTTTCTGATTTACTTACTTATTTGTGTCTATGACAGAGAATTTGATGAGCACAAGCACAGAATCAGGGGTGAGTGTGTTTTGTTGGAGGAATGGGAGAAGCCAGGCGAAAGTGTTTGGAAGTATGGGCTGGCTCTGAGTAACCCCCAGCCTTGGGTACCGATTGGAGGGCTTTGGATGTTATGTTCTAGGTCAGTGCTGTCCAATAGAACTTTCTGCAGTGAAGGAGATATGGCTGTTGAGTATTTGAAATGTGCCAATGTGTCCAAGGAACTGAATTTTTAATCTCAATTCTGGTAAAAACTTAAGCTTCAGTAGTGCATGTGGCCACCATGCTGGCTAGTATGCACTTATAGGTCCCATGGCATTGTTGTGAAGGGCAGTGACATGATGCAAACCTACCAGCACCATGCAAGTTGCTTGAAGCCAGGGGACAATGACACAGGAAACTTTTCTGATAGTTGAACAACAGAGTTGAGTATAAATTCTGATACAAAAAGAGGAGAGGAATATGTTTTGTACAAAATCACAGTAAAGACTTGCAATTTTCCAATCAGAGTGACTACCTGAACATTCCTGCCATTGACGGAACTAAAAAAATTTGGGAAAGAATATCATTTTGGTTTTGTTTTTGTTTTTATAACATGGTGAGAGATTTAGAAAAAAGCAGGAGACAGGGCACAATGGTATAAACTCAGGTGAAATACTGAACGAAGCCAGCTATACAAGTATTCTCTATTTTAAATGTGGAAAAATTGCCCAGTCCAAACCTGAAGATAGCAGGATGGTTCTGAAACCAGCAGATAGCAGGATCGTTCAGTGACATATGTCAGGTCATCTGGTGGTCTTTGTCAGGAAGGTGGTTAAAACCTCCAGTCTTGGATGTCCTAATTTTGTGATCTGTCTGTTAGAACAGATATACTTCCCAGGCACCTGGGCACGGACTGGAATGGGGTGTGTTTACTGCCGCCATTTCCTCCTCTCTCACCTTTGCACCTGGACTCTACCTCTTTTGCTTCTCTCTCCTTCCTGGTTTTTGCCCCGCACTGGCCTCCACTGGAAGATTCTGATTCTTGTGAATGCAGAGGGCAGTGAGGGAAGAGTTCCCCTGCCTTTGCCTCAACACCCTGACTGGGGCAATGCCAGATCTCTAACCAACTTCCACCATGACCAGATCAAGACACCCATAGGTGGGGAGCCTTGGCCCTGGTGCCCCAGTGTTTTTCATCTTTTCAGACCACTGTTGCTGTTTTATCTCAGGGTCTTAGCCAGTTTTTCCTCATCAGTAGAAGCAAGCAGTGATGAGGTGGGAGGAAATAATGCCAGGCCCTGACCACATTATAAGGAAAGGTGTCTTTTATTACTTTTTAAACATGAGTAATGTTTAAGATAATGGTGCAGAGACACTGTGATCTAAGAAGAAGCATTTGTTTAATTGACATATAAGGCAGCTAGTAATATTGACTGCCTTTAGGAAGAACTCTGTGGTAGGACTCTTGAATTGGGGAAAGACTTCTGCATGTAACTATGCATGTGTATTTAATTTTGAACCATGTGAATGCATTACCTTTTTAAAAACTGAATAAGTGGCTTGTCAAAATTTTGGAGGAGAGGTAAGCTGGCATGTGTCCCTGGCCCTGACCATTCTTTCTTTCCTTGAATTCTAGAAAGCCACCACTTCCCTAAAACAAGCAAACTTGTTCTGTGCCCTGAGGGAGCCACACTCTGCAGCTTAACAGAGACATCTTTGTTTTTGCATCACTCCGTAGCTACACTGGTCTCTAGGAAGAGTAGCCTTTTGCCATGTGATTCCTCGCTCACCTTAATCCTCATACCCCTACCCCAGTGGTTCTCAACCAGCAATTTTGCCACTAGGGAACATTTAGCAAGGTCTAGAGACATTTTTGGTTGTTGGGAGCTGGTGTTATTGGCTTCTAGAAAGCAGAGGCCAGGGATTCTGCATCTTACAATGCAGAGGAAAGATCCCCAAAACAAAGAATCACCTAACCCGTTGGTAGCACTGAGGCTAAAAAACCTTGCTCAAATGAAGCTAGGCTTTTAAGAGGAGGGTTACATGAGTCCAGCTCAGCAGATACTGGTTTATAACCCTGTGCACTTTTTTCTAATTGATTTGTACCTTAGTTTTCCACATTGATAAAATGTAATTCCTACTCTGAATGAAGTATAGTGCTGTGAGGATCAGTTTCATAGATGTGCACAAACTGGGCAAAGTGAAATACTAATGTGTGAAGTCACTGTTTTTATTAGAGCAAGATCCCTCTGCCTCTGATTTCCAGATTAGTCTGTGGGAATAGAGCAAGGCAGCAAGGTGACAGCTCCCCCAGGGCAGGACATGGGAGAAGATGGTTACTTAGCATCCTGACGCTGGCTGCAGTCAGACATAGGCATGACACAGTACATGAGGTGTACTGGAACAAGACACTGTGTCCTTTCCAGTATCAGTGGCTTCTAAAATAAGGGACAAAGATGTACTACTAACAGTGGGCTGCTGTTGGGTTTTAAAAATTGAGCAGCAACCCAAGTGGATGGAGATGGAAAAAATTTTGCTAAGTGAAGTATCCCAATCTCAGAGACTCAAGGGCCGAATGTTTTCTCTCATTTGTGGTTGCTGGAATATAAGCAGAATTAGTACGTTAGATGGCTAAAACCTAACAATTACCTCATCATGTATGAATTCTTACATGATCATGGGGAACTGTGCTTAGGTTCCTGGGGGAAGTAGGAAGGGAGGAAGGGAATAGGAAAGACATCAAGGTGACCAGAGGGAGGTAGTGTGGGGGAATCTAACTTGAGGGGAACCTCTGACTTCCACAAGAAGTCCAGTTAACTTGGGTCTTAAGTAAAGTGAAACATGGAACCATGGGGAACCCAAAGGGGGAAACCATGGTCTGACACCAATATTGGCTTGTTCTGTCATTACACTTTTGTTCTTAATTGTATGATGTTGAACCCCTCCTGTTGTAAGACCATGTTTATTGAATAAAAATTTAAAAATAGAAAAAATTTTAAAAATTGAGCAGCAAGGAGGTGGGCTTCATTGTTTAGAGAGGGAGAGTTCTTAGGTAATCCCATTAGATTCTGAAGCATGCATAATCCTATATACGTTACTCTTCTCCCCAGTGCAGATCATTCCCCCAAACCACTCCGCTTCTGCATAGTGTCACCTGTGCACCTGTCTTCTTTCTAAGTACCTAAGTGTGTGATTCCAAGTCTTTATTACTTTTAAGCAAGGTGTTACATATCATTAAGGAAAAACAGTTCAGCAGTTTAGGCTGAAACCCGCTGAGGAAGCCAACCCTCATGTCGGTGTGTTTTTCTGAATGGTTCATTGTTAAGTGACCTCTTTCCTCATTCACATTGGAGGGAGTGTCCCTGTGGTAAGCCACAGAGATTTGCTGTGCTTCTGCCTTCTGATCAACGAACACTGCATCTTATGGTCCCTAATTCCAATAAATATCACATTGGTGTCCCTAGGAGATAATGTACTAATCTTAAAGCCTGTTACATGGCTTAGTTCAGGGGCAACAGCAATCAGGATGTGGTTGAGTTTGGTATGAATGACAGGCTAGCAGGGTGGAATGATCAGTTTTCCTGCAGCATTTTGGGCCGTCTGAGCTGTGGTTCCTGCTCTCAGGGCACAATGTTGCTTTTGTTTTCCAGTGCAAGGGCTGAATATAAGCAGGTAACCTGCATGCCTCCCTGCACAGCTTGGCCAACAGGGCTCTGAACTGACCAGCAGGCTCCTTGTTCCAGGGCCTTTGGCTTGTCCCTCTTTATCATGACATCCCCCTCCCTTGCCTGGACTTTTAACAGAGGCATTTTAAGGTGGCTGTCTTAATTCACATAAGAGCATAGCAATTCAGAGTTAAGGAGTTCTTCATGGGCATTTACCATGTGCTTATTCAGGATTGTTGGTCTTGCATGGAGTTAGAATCATTGATTGCTGGAATCATCTTATTTATCAAATTCCACTGAGTTTAGTCTTTCCCAAATCATACTTTTTCAGTGAATTAAAACATAATTATTGGGGCTAGAGCAGTGGCTCAGCAGTTGGAGCACTTGCCTCACGTGCATAAGGACACAGGTTCGAAACCCAGTATCATGTACACAGTTAAGCGTCATAGAAAGTAAGGGCCAGATAGAAAAATAAACACAATTGATTCTCTTTCTCTCCCTTTCTCCTTCTCTCTTTAAGAAAAAAAAAAAAACATAATTATTGTCAATCAGAAGCAATTTCAAAAACTATGCCAATAAGAGCTAGCATTTATTGTTTACTTTAGAATTATTAACATATTTAATCTTTATAAAAACTCAGTGAGGAAAATATTTGGCTCTCTGTGTCTGTGGTTCTGAACCCATAAATTCAACCAATCATGAATTGAAAATATTTAGGATGAAATCGCACCTGTATTGAACATGTACAGATTTTTCCCTGGTCACGATTCCCTAAACAGTATAGTACAGCAACTGTTTACAAAGATTTACATGGTATTATGTGTTACAAGTATTCTAGAGATGATTAGCGTTTAAAGGAGAAGGCATGTAGGTTACACACAAATGCCATGCTTTTTAAAAAAATTTTATTAGGGAGTTTAGTTATTGTATAATCATAAATGTATATAACAATATGATACCATTTGCTCCTAAACCAGAGTTACCCCCATATTGCCCACACCCCATTCTCTTCATTCTTCTGTATTTCACCCCTACAGCCGATATAATTGTTTAGATTGTGAATTTTTCAGAATTACATGATTGCATAAGTATTATTTGGCTTGGTGGGGGGTAAAGAGTATGCTACATTGTTGATTGTCTTCCTAGATCCCTCCCATTTCTCCCTTCCTCTCCCCTCCACCCTACATGACTAAGATTCCCCTAGATTATGTGTCGCTATGCCTATGCTGGGTCTAATACATGAGTCTGCCAACCTTTCACCCAAGCCTGGGTTTTTTTCTAGCCTCCACAAATGAGGGAAAACATTCAATCCTTGAGTTTCTGTGTTTGGCTAACTTCTTTCAGCATGATTTCTTCCATTGCCATCCATTTACCTTCAAAGGTCATAATATTGTTGTTTCTAATAGCTGAGTAGAACTGCATTGTATGTGTGTGTATATATATCAGAGTTTTTGGATCATTAGTCCAGTGAGAGGCATCTGGGTTGATTCCATAATTTAGCTATTATAAATTGAGCTACTATGAACATTGATTTTGCTTTGTCTCTATAATGTGCTGATTCTAACTCCTCTGGGAAAATACCCAGAAGAGGGATAGCTGGTTCATACAGTAGACCCAACCCTGATTTTTTGAGAAATCTCCACACTGCTTTCCAGAGTGGCTGTACCAACCTGCAGTTCCACCAACAGTGTGCTGGTATTGCTATCTCCTCACAACCCCTCCAGCATCTGTTATTGTTTATATTCTTCATCTTTGCCAATCTAACTGGAGTGAGGTGAAATCTTAATGTAGTTTTGATTAGCATTTCTCTAATTACTAGTTATTTAGAATACTTTCTCATGTATTCATTAGTTTGCTTGATTTCCTCTGTTGAGAAGTTTCTGTTTAGCTCTCAGGCCCTGAGCATCTGTAGATTTTGGTATCCTTGAGCATCCAAGAACCAATTCCTCATAGATACTGAGGGATAATTATATAATTTTTCCCATTTTACAGATGAGAAAATTGAGATGCAGAGAGGTTAAGTAACCTGCTCCAGGGCATAGATGAAGTAAGTGAAGAAGACAGCTGAGACAGTAACATAGGCTATGTCTCTCCAGGCTGTCAGAGCCTCCTTAGTGCACCGTGGTCTGAACACTGTGCTTCCAGAGAGCAGTGCTGCCCATGAGAACAAAATGGTCATTCTCAATTATTTGCTATAATATTAAGTACCAGTGCCACAGATAAATACAACCATTTTATACTGGGGAAAATAAATTAGTAAAATTGAACAACTTTAAAACATATTTTCCACAAAACAGTGGTTCAAAAGCCAGTTTTCCTCATCCCAAAGTGTGTCTTACTTACCTCTGAAGTCAGAACCTGAACAGTAGCCTGAAAATACCATTTTCTAGAAAGTACATAGTAATTTCAAAATGAAAAACACATCTTTGGGACACTGTGTAGAACACTGGAAATAAAATGATAATTGCAAAATCTTTTCTTGTGTGTAGAACACAAATTTGACGGCAAGGAACGAGATCTACTAGGCAGGGTATGACGTATTTTGAATTATCAGATTAGGAGAACACTTTTTAAAACCCACTGGCGGACAGTTCTGTAGACTGTCACAGGGATAATGACTGGCCACCAGTCACCTGTTCAGTAGCAAAGATCTGATAAAGAAAGCATCGGGTGGGAGGTGGCTGTTTTGAAAGTTATTTTCCCCATGGGAATGTGATCTCCCTCAAGGTACACCAGCATTTTCTGGTGAGGTTGGTTCACTGGGTGTTGGTCCTGTGCTGGTGACTTATTATTCCAGAGAAAGGAAGATGAGGCAGCTCAGTCCTCTGCATGAAAGCTGTTGTCCTTGAAACATCCAGCGTGTGAGGAGCAAAGGAAAAGAAGGTGCTCTGTGCTCTCCATGAAACTGGAAAATTAAAATTCTCAGTTCTCCCGTCTGTCTTGCCCAAGTCCAACATGTGTGTGCTCCCAGGTGCCCCAAGGCACAACTTGGGCTCTGTTACAAGGAAATGTTTAAGCTGTTCGAGGATCTTACTGCAGTTCTCCCCAGTGGAGATGATGAGGGGATGCCACTCATGTTCGTGATTTTCACTCCTCCAGGATGTGCCTCTGTGTACATTATGGATCAGGGAGCACCTGCTTATTGAGCATAGTGCTGAAATGTAGGTTACTCAGGTACCAGTCTGATTCTCCTGAGCTAAGTTTTCATATAACTCTCTTGTCATTTGTTATGGGTATGGTTAGCATCCAGAATATAAGTTGCATTTGATTTATGTCCCTATGTACTCATTCAACTAATAAATATTTATTTGGATTGGCACTGTGCTAGGCCTTAGGGGTTAAACAATAAAATATGTGTATGTGTGTGTGTATGTATAAAAAATAAAATATATGTAAATATATCTTCATCCATATATATCTTATGAATATATATACACTTATATATCTTATCAGTATATATACACACACACATATATATATATTTATATATATATATCTTCATCAATATAAATGAAGTCCCTGCCTAAATCATTGTCATGGTAGAGACATACCAATAAAGTAAGTTTAATCAAATAATTATGAGCTGTTTTCATTTCCCCACAGTACTGCAGATTGAACCTATGACCTCACACATGCTAAGCAAATGCCCTACCACTAAGCTATGTCCCCAGACCCTTTTATGGTTTTGCTTTGTTTTGGTATTTTTTTGGAATAATTTCTCACTAAATTACCCAGGACCCAGGCTGGCCTCAAATTTAAGATACTCCTGTGTCAGCCTCCCAAGTATCTGGTAGTACAAGTGTACACCACCATGTCCAGCTAACAATTACTAACTTTAATAATCACCAAGCGTTGTGATAAAAATAAAGAAGGACAGGGGTGCTGCCTTTCAGATAAGGTATTCAGGGAGCCCCCTGAGGAGATGTCTTGGAGACTGGGATCACAGGTATGATGAGGCAGCCCAGAGGAGAACGGAGGAAAGAGCCTCCTTAGAGACAGTAAGAGGCTGGGTAAATTCCGGGAACAAAGGAGAGGCCAGAGTGTGAAGGATTCCAGAGCAAGGAAGAGTGGGCAAGTTAGGTAAGAACAGCAGTTGTCAACTGGGGCCAATTTTGACCCAGTAGCAACACCAGCCAGTGCTCTCACAACTGGGGAGAGCAGGTGCTGCAGGTATCTGGTGGGTGCAGATCAGGGTTATCATGACACATCCTGCAATGCAAAGGACAGCCTCTCATCACAGAGAACTGTCAGCTCCAAATGTCAGTAGTGCCACATTGAGAAACCCAGGGTTAATAAGCGGTGGCCTAGGCTAAGATGATAGATGAGGAGGGAAAAGAAGGAAACACATTTGAAATACTCTTCAGAGTTGATATTGACTGGCTCATGACTGGATGTGGGACCAAGGGAGTGATAGGAACCATTGATGATCCCAGGATTCTAACTTGATCTTCTGGGTGGAGGTTGTGGCCTTTTGTTGAGATGGAGAAGAATGGTGAGGAAAAGTGAAATCTTCCAGCAGGCTAGTCTGGGAATGTCAGGAGCCATTGACAGAGAGAAACAATAGGTGGCTGAAAACGTGGACTGGGAACGTAAGGGAGAGAAGTCTGGGGTTCAACTTCAGTTTTTCCAGTTATAGATCCACAGGAATTGGTGAAACAGGTAGAGAAGGCCCAGGACTGAGGAACAGCCGTATTTTGATATTATCTCTTAAGACCCATCTCCTCTGAGCTATATAGGTTGAACATTCCTAATTGGAAAATCCAGACTCTAAAATGCTACAAAATTCAAAGTTTTTTGAGTACTGACATAATACCACAAATGGAAAATTGCATTCCTGACCTCATAGGATGGGTCACAGTAAGTGCCCAGGTACACTAAAAATACTGCATAAAATTACCTTCAGGCTGTATATATAGTCATGTATGGAACACACATGAATTTCACATTCATATTTGGGTCTTATCCTTATGATATCTCATTTTTTCTATATATAATGATATTATGTATATATATAAAATTATGTTATGTGTATATAATAACATTATGTATGTATACATAAGGAGATATCATCAAAATCTGAAAAAAATTCCAAAACACTTCTGATCCCAAATATCTTGGATAATGGATACTCAATCTGTATTCCTACAGTAAGCAAAGCTTCCAAGTCGTTGCCCTGGCCCTCTGTCGCCTACATTAAAAAAGTCCACATTTCATAGAACCCTGTGAGTCCCTTGTGGCTCATCACCCGTGGGTGTGTCTTGACCCATCTTCTGCCCTCATCTTGGACACACACCTAACTCTGCCCACATCAAACATTTAATTATTCTCTTTTCCATCCCCATTCCTTTACACACTTGCTGGTTGCTCTGTGATCTCTTCATTCTGGAAGCATTCTCTCATTGCCTAGCCCGCTCTCCCAGGTGATGTCTGTCAGTCACCCCTTCCCCAGACCTCCCTAAGCTCCCTGCACTTACCTCTGTTATCTCATGAATGACTTTGTTCTGTATTAGTTGTGCACAGTTGTGTTCTGCCAATCGCACCTTGAGCTAGAGATCAGGGGCTTTGCCCAGTCATCTTGACATCTGTAGGGTCCTGCATTGCCTAGCACATAGCATTCAAGGATGTATCACATTTTTCTTCTTTGTTCCAAAATTGTCATTAACTTTCCAGATAGCTATGTTCTTGAGCCTGCAATTCCAGTTCTACAATTAGAGGTGAGATATGTCGGGGTGGAGGGGCAGAAAGGGGGTGGAATTTGTACTTTGGATGTTTGACTCACAGGAAGCACACTTTTAAAGGGCTCAGTTCAGTTCCCTGGGCTTTTTCTGTATCAAAGATGACAATGATTATGATTATCTGGGTCATGGGTCACTGTGTGGGTATTTGAAGGTTGGCTGTTAATGGTGTAGCATCTGTAATTCCCCTGATTGTAGTCCACAGCCTGTTTATGATCAGCTGCTTGTGGGAGAGCTGCAACATCAAATTTTAAAAGGCAGCCTTTATCCATCTCTGTCACTTAACAGTTCTTTCCAGATTCTGGCCCAATTAAAGGCTTCCCCTAGATAGTGCCAGTCATTATAAGGGGGTCCAGACTTGGGATTAGCTGGCATCCTATTGCTTAAGCATAGCAGCAAAGAAAAACACCCTTTTCTTTGTAAAATGACAGGAATAGGGTCAATGAATGTCCAGGGTTTCTGTTTCAGGGGAAGTAAGATGGAATGATAACCTAATTGTTTTGTTTTGTTTTTGTTTGTTTGTTTTTTAGAAAGAGGGGACAGTGAGAGAGAGAGAGAGAGAAGCAATTTTTATTTAGTTTTTCATGTGATTTTCATTCCTCAGACACTTCACTTTGTACATGCTGCTGGGGTTTGAACTTGTGTACTTGCACATGCCAGGCAAGCGCAGTAACCACGGAGCCACGGCTCCAGCCCCTAACCTAATTGTTTTAAAAGCAATTGTATCACTCTCAAAATCATAAAGGAGTGTAAACTTGAAAGCTGCACTTAATACCCAAAGAATGAAAGCAGACAGATGCTTCCTCTGAGCCCTTTCTTCCTGCCTCACCCCTAGCAGCCTCACCTGCAGAAGGGAGTCTATGTCAGCGCCATCAGATTGGATTGCAACTGATGAGCACAACCTCAGACAGGACACTTAATGTCTGAGCATAACATCACTAAAATGAGGTTTGAGTATAAAACCCATTGCTGTAGAAGGCGCTGGAAGATGGTGATTGACCATACTACTATAAAGTTGCTGTTCTTGTTGCTGAATCCCCACTCAACCCCAGTGGAATTTAAGCAGTAAAAGAACAGGGAGACCAGGGGAATTCAGTGCTTAGAGTAGACTCAAATTCCACTGCCACTCTCTCCACACTGGGACACTGCTCAAAGTTTGGAATGGCTACTGGTCTGGCACCCTGTTCTCCCTCTATGGCAGTTCCTACTATGGAGTATTGAAGGTGGCAGGTTATTTTCAAAAACCACTGAAATTGGCAAAAGGAAGTCTGACTTTTGTGCATTGAAAATACCATTTAAAAATTGTGTCTAGAAAGGGAAAATGTTCACTTTGCTTTGCATCGCATCAAATAAAGTTCTAAGTTTTCTCTTGTACTTTACCATCTTTCAGTGTCGTTTAGTTTCAGAAAACTATCTTGGGCTTCAAGAGCTCTTTCTCCTCCTGGCTCAGCCTTGACATGTTCTAGTTGCTCTTTCTGGGCCAGTGGAATTCTGGGGAAACTGAATGTCATTCTCTCTCTAAGGACAACTGCAATAGAATGGGCTTAAGACAGGTGGTTGAAGGGTATGATGGAAAGGGCAAACAGTATCTATCTTTGCTCTGCATGCATTTAAAGAAATGGATAGTTGCTTAGTTTCACGAAAAAGCAACACAGCCCCTCCTTCCAAACTGTGTCTGTATTTTTGGCTTATTAATTATTCTAAACTCAGAGACAATCAGTTCCACTGTTCCCTTTCATCGCCTGTGTTTTGTGGAATATCTATTTTGGATATACCTTGAGATTTGGGGTATCTTTTAGTTGCAAGAGTTGTTAAAGCAGTGAAGCTGCACTGAAAAACAAAACCAAAGGATTTAGTCTTCTGAGATTCTACTTTGTAAAAAGAAACTATTTTTCCAGGAAGTATTTGATGTAATAAAAAGTCATAGTTTTCCATTTCCTTTTGGAATTCGGGGTATGCCAGCTCAAGCAGAATTGGTTTTACTTCTAGGCTTTTAATTTGTTCATTTATTTTAAAAGTTTTATTAACATATTAGATATTTCCATTGACATATATATTGCTGATATTTTTTTAAAGGGAGGGACAGTGAGAGAGAGAGAGAGAAACAATTTTTACTTAGTTTTTCATGTGGCCTTTGTTGCTCCAAGACTTCATTGTGTACATGGATGCTGGAGTTTGAACTCGCGTACTCGTGCATGCCCGGCAAGCGCCATAGCCACTGAGCCACCGCTCCAGTCTCTATTGCTAATTTTTAATGTGTACTTTTTTTAGGTTATGGGGGTCCTGAATTGTTTCAAGTAATTCATAGATAGGTGGGAAGAAACTACACAGTCTGATAAAGCTTCTGATACATCTAGCCAAGGAAAGAATGTCTTACCAGAAGCCAGGTAGCCCCACATAGCTACTGTGGCATGTCTCCATGTGGCTTCCTATGGCCCTCAGAATCCCCAATGGGGACACACACTGGCTAGTACACAAGGCTGAACTGGAATACCAGGCCCCAGCCTTTATCCTTAGGCCTCCATTTCCTTGAAGGAAGAATATAACACACAGTCTCCTCCTGAAACAGGAAGCATTATAGACACCATGGCTTTCCTGTTCTTTGATACAGATTCAGCCTCATCGTTCAGGCCAGTAAGCACTGTGTACTCAGGCAGCCCCAAAATAGTATCTTCATTCCCTGCCTTCCAAGCCCACAATGCCTGTTTGCCCGCACACTGTCACTCAGGAAACAATGCTGGGCAACTATTTGTGTCAGGCACAAGGGTGAACACAAGGGACTTGGCCCATAACCTCATGAAACCAAGTTAAAGAGACTGAGCATTTTAGCACTATTGATAAATTACCTTTCAGAAAGGTTTTCCCATCTTGTCCCCCAGATGATTAAGAGGCACTGAGCACTGTTCTTTTTAAATATCTTAGCCAGCTAGATAGGTGAAAACGTCTTCATTTTCCTTTATATTTGTCTCATTTTTATTACTGTTAAGTTTTACTTTTTTCAGATAATTTTTACTAATTTACATGTATTGTGTCTTATTTATGAATATTCTTTGTATTCTTTGCTTTTTATTGGTAAATGCTATGTGTATATTAAATACATTTTAATTTTTCAAATGTTTTTCTGGACTTAAAATAGACTTTTAATTATTTTGCTTAGTTTTCTGGCAAGAATTTTTTATTTTGCTTCCATTGGCATAATGATGTGCATATTCATGGGGCAGGGTGTATGATGTTTTGATACATAAATGTGTGATAATCAGATCAGGGTGTTTAGGATATCCCTCACCTCATACATTTATCATTTTCTTTGCGTGACAACATTCAAAATCCTCTTCTGGCTGTTTTGAAATAGTCAACGGAATGTTCTTAACCATCCTACCCCACTCTGCTGTGGAATACTAGAACTCATTTCTTCTGTCTAACTGTACGTTTGTACATATTAACCAATCACTCCCTTCCCCCCTACACACACACCCACATCTCTTTCTGACCAAAGCTTTTATGAAATCAAATTTGTTAATATTTCCATGAAGGCTTTCTTTTTGCTCTTATTCATCAATTTTGTGCTAGTGGTTTCTTGTTTTAATTATAATAATTTATAATATAAGACTTTTCATGGTATTCTTAGTTTTCAGAAATTCCCTGGTGATACTCTTATATTTGTTCCTTTCACTGAATGATAGAATTATGAGGCCATTAACTCTAAAAAATATTTCTAATAAGATTTTTATTGAAATTGTATTAAATGTACTAGTGAATTCAGGGAGAAGTACCAACCATTACATCTTTCTTTCCAAGAATGAAATCCTTATATATTTATTGTCACTTATGATCTTCAATACATTTTTCTCCTCCTGGAATTTATACCTATCTTAGTGTAATATTCTCCTATATAGTTTATGTGAGCCTCTTTTGATGTTAACATTTGGGGATTCTGTTTTATTTTATCCTATCTTACGTTAATATTTTTGGGTTTATTCTGGTTTTATTTCTTCCCTATTGCAAATGGGACTCTTTTTCCCCCCACTGTCCTATCTGAAAATACATAAGATTTTGATTTGTATGAGTTTATTTTATAAACTGACAAATTGATTTTTTAAAATTACTCCACTAGGTTTATTATTGATTCTTGAGTATTCTAGGCAGCAGTTTTATACTCTCTAAATTCTCACTTTCTCCTTCTAACCAATATTTTGTATTTGACTTCCTTGTTTTATCAGTTGGATCTTCTAAAACAGTGAAAGAGTCCTCATATTAAAAGGACAGATGGCTCTTGTACCAGTTCCCTGAGTATGTTCTTTGTACATACAGGCTATGGATGTATAAATGAAATAAGGAGATGTCACTCCAGTGCTTGCATTTGGGATAAAGTTTTCTCATAACATAAAACTTGTTAAGAAAGTTTGTTTCTAATTCTAGTTTTCCCAACATTTTTTAGATTGTTTAGTAAATATGATCTTTTTTATTATAATTGATTTAAGGAGACCATGAAAAGGCAGTGCTTGTAAATACCTTAGTGAATAATAAAACCGTGTTTCTCCTAAAATATTATTAAATTTGGATTTCACATCAGACAAGATGGAATTGGGTAATTGTTATTTTATACTTTGGGGGAAGTTTTTTAAATTTATTTCCATAGACCTGTTGTTCATTACCTCATAGCAGAATAATCTGGGTGGAAACTATCCTAAGAGTTAAAGCTTTCCACAAGTTATTTTGAGGTGGGCAAGTTGTTGAAATTGTTCTTCCTGAGAAATTTTGGTTTGGGCATGAAATATAACGTTTTTATGCCCAAAATTCTGTTTATTCCTTTGTTTATTTACACATTGTGATTGTTAATGTAACATCATGTTTTATGTAGCCTTCCGTTTCTTCTTTGGGATGTTGATGGAAGCTAAATGTCCCTTTCAGTTTCCCAGTTTTCTGGTGGTAAGTTTTTCTTCGGTTGTGATTCTGTGATGATCCTCTCCAGTGATTCCTTTCATGGAGGCCATGTGGGCTACCTTGGAAAGGGGCAGGGGAAGGAGATAAAGCATGAAGAAGAGGTTGCACTTTATTTCTCCTCTGTTTTCAAGAGAACCTGAGTTGAGTGTCCTTTTCTTTAGTGAAAAGGCAGTAACATCTTGCATATTTTCCCACCCCTCCTTAAATACCCTGAAGATTAGGAACTCAGATGACTCCATGGGTTTAATAAGATTAATTCTCTGTGGGAAAGAGAGATTCCCTCAAAAATGAACACAGCAGAAAATTAGCAAAAGTCAGTCCTAAGAGTTGGAAGCTTGTAGGAAAACCAACTTCATTGTAGATAAAGCCTCTGTGCCTGGTCTCACCTGCTCTTCAAACCTAGATATGGTCCTGCCATAACCAGAGCCTAAGATGTAGCAGTGGTCTTACAGGAAGAAAAAGAGAAAGGTCAGAGAGCTGTATTCCTGTGGGGTCCTTCCTTGCTCACCTCTAGACCAGAGAGCTCCTGTAGAGACCACCTTCTACCCAGAGGGCCAGATGTATACTCTTCCACATGGTAAACTCATGACCAATTCCTTCATTCATTATAGGGTCATCCAGGGCCTACTTGTGTCATCCACTGAAAACATACAGGTAAAACCAATCTCCTTTAATTCCAGCCCAGAGCAAATTAGCAGTGACTAGTAGAACAAAGAGGTAAAAGTTTGGGATGCCTCAACTAGATAGATCCTAAAAGTATTGAAAGTGTTTTAAAATTGGCACAGGTGTCCATTTCCTGTTGTTGTTAAATTACCACAAACTTAGTAGCTTAAAACAATGAAGATTTATAATGTTACAGTTCTCGCCCATGTCCCCTTCTTCCCTCTTTAAAGCCAACGATGGTGGCTGAGTCCTTTTCACATTGTACCTTACTGTCTGTTCATTTTTCACATGTAAGGACTTATGATATCACACTGCGCTCCCTTGAATAAGCCAGGATAATCTTATTATCTCAAGGTCAGCTGATCAGCAATTTTAATTGCATCTGCAGCTGTATACAGTAATGTATTTTGCCTTTGAAAATAACATATTCAGTGGTTCTAGGAGTTCAGATGTGGACATCCTTGGAGACTGTTGTTCTGTGTGTGATAACATAATTTAGCAGTGCCCTCCTCCGTGTACCTGTAGTTCTTTGTTATCTCTTTATCTATTACAGTCAGTCTGTCAGAAACTATCTACAGACATTGACTGAGGTCCTGAGGTGTAGACACTATCTGTCTGTATTTCCTTCTCCTCCTCTCTTCCTTCCCCTTCTCTTTTCCTTCCCTCTATTTAGCACCCTCCATAAAATCAACAAACAATCCTCCAATTCCTGAATCTCCCTATAATAATCTTGCACAGATTCGAGATTTTATAAGTTATAAACAAGAAACTTGTCTTCAAATGCAACTCCCTGTGAGTAAAAAACAAATAAGGCATGTGCTAAGGCTGTTAACGTAAACCAATTATTATTAGAACAGGATTTTTCAGAGTCAGAATTTGAGCTCACTACTGGAGGTAGTGTGGTCCCCTTCATTTCCTAGATTATCATGCTCTCCCACAGTACCATTTGCCATATTATTTCTTTGTGTTTACAGAAGCAGATCATGTTTATGAAGTGTATCCAAAAGAAGGAAATGATATATGGAAAATATCTACATGGGCTATAGAGTCAAGTGATCCCTTGGTTTGAATCAAAGTCTATAAATATACCGGTGACTTCATATGTACTGTGGGACTGGTATTTTCCATCTTTAAGCACACGGTTTGTATAAACTTAGATGGATTTATTTTTTAAAAGTTCTTTGAATATGGAACATTAGTTATCCACAGAGATTTAATCTTAAGCAAAAAATAGAAGTAAGGTCATCACCTCTGATGGCAGGATTAGTTCTTTTTCTTGAAAGTAATTGGACATTCAGTGTGAGTTTTGCAGTGTCTTTTGAATTGAGAGTAGTCACCATCATTTGAGGTGGAAATAGAGGAAATGATTAATTTAGAAAGGAGAAGGATTGTGCAGTGGGTGGAAGTGACATTTTCTGCATTGTATTCTTAGAATCTTAGACTTTTAGAGTTGGAAGTGCCTCTGATAAAAACTGTTCATTAACATAAGAGGAAACAGAAGTCCAAAAACAAGAGTATGCTGAGTGCAAAAAGCCAGATGGGCACTCCAGCCTTTCGCAGCCCACCGCACTTATCTCAGTGCCTTTGACAGCTTCACTGGAGTGGCCAGGCCAGGTCTGCCCCAGAGATGCCCAACATGGTCATTTCCATGGAGGTATTTTTCATGCTCAGCTGGCTAAAATACTCCATACTGTATACCCTTGAGAACTATCCATTCCTCTGCTGCAGGATACAGTAGCCTCTCCCTGCGTGGGGGTGGGGAGGGTGGCAGACACATTTGTACATGCACTATGCCAGAACATTCTTGGATCAGGACAAAGTGCACTTCAGTGCTTAAATCACTTCAGCACTTGTCTTTTATACCTGAGATAAAATAAAATGTGAATTAAAACAGCTGTGCAGTTTTATAACATTGTGTAACATTGTTCTTGACAAGCCTTTGATAGAAGGCCGTCCACTGATGTGGACCATGGAACAAGCATTAGCAAGGCACGCTCACCTGCAGAGCGAAGGGGGCTTCACCCTGGGGTACACTCTGATACTCAAGGACTTAGATGAACTCACACTTCTCAACCAGAGCTGATTTTGTCCGCATCGTCTAGCACTATCTGGAGACATTTTTGGTTGTCATAACTGGGGAAGAGGTGCTACTGGCATCCAGCAGGTATAGGCCAGGCATGCTGCTGAGCATCCCACAGTGCACCAGACAACCCCCTACAAAACAAAGAAAGATCCCACCCAAATGTCAGTAGTGCCAAAATGGAAAAATCTTAGCCTCTGGGAATTTATGATTTTTTTTATTCTTCTATTTAGAAGACTATGCAGAGAATTGATTAATTTAGAGCAAGTTGGCTTGTGGAATAAACATACCTGGTAATAGTATATGACTTGGGAAGATTTCTAAAATCCAGTAGGCTTTAGCTGAGGAGCTGAGGGGCTCACTCAGTGAATTGAAGTGAGCAAAAGTAGTCCCTGTTTTGCCCTGTCTTCTCTCTCGGGCCTCTGTTTTTTTAGTGACCAGAACTGACCCTTTATTCTTCCAACTGTAATGGCACAGTTGAGGATTGAGATGCATTATTTTTGTTTGGAGGTCATTACATAATTTGGATAACAAAACTAAAATGTAAAGAGATGACTAAGAATATAAAGAACTAAGGAATGCCTTGCCTTCTCCATTTATTGTGTGAGAAGGCCTAGTTGGAGAACCCTATGCCAGTTGAGGAATCAGGCCTTCACAGTCAGATCTCAGCAAACACCACCATCATGTCATTAAAAAGCAACAGGGTTCCAGAAGAAGACATGGTTCAGAGACTACTCCTGCCTTTCTCATGTACTGTGTCCTACCCAGGGACAGGTGTAGTAAGAATGATTTCTGTTTCCTTGTTCCTTTTTGAATCAGTGAAAATTTCCATATCATTTGGGTTTTTCCCCAGTGCCAGGTGGTTACATTCCAAACAAATTAAATCATGGGGTAGAAACATGTATTTTCTCTCTCTCTCTCTCTCTCTCTCTTTTTCTACCAGGGATTAAACCCAGGGTCACTTAACCACTGAGCCACATCCCCAGCCCATTTTTGTTTTGGGGTTTTTGTTGTCATTGTTACGTTTTTGAGACAGAGTCTTCTAGGTGGCTTACAGCCTCACTAAGTTGCTGAGGCCTGCTTTGAACTTGCATTCCTCCTTCCCTAACCTCTCCAGTCATTGGGATTGCAGATATGTGCCACCACACCCAGCGAGACACAAATATTTCTTTTTTTCTTTCTTTCTTTTTTTTTTTTTTTAATAGAGAGAGACCATGAGAGAGAAAGAAAGAGTCAATTTTACTTAGTTTTTCATGTGGCTTTCATTGCCTAGCACTTTGTTGTGCATGTGGTGCTGGGGTTCAAAACTACATCCTCACGTACACCAGGGAAACACGCCAGAACATTGAGCCACTGCTCCACCCCCAACACGAGTATTTCCAGACAGGCTTATTTTGCAGGGCTGATGGCAAGGTGATTCCCCTCCCATGACAACCACACCTCTTACCTATGCAAACCCAGCAGCTGTGGGGTGGCATCAGAACCACTTGTGCCCTTTTTGAGGGCCCCTGGTGGTGGTAGCTAAAAGAAGAGATTGAGACTGCTTTTGCTCACATCAGTTCACAGAATGAGACTGCTCCTCTTGGGAAAACCTATACACTTACTCAGTTGGACTGTAGGAATTTCTCCCAAGCATACACCATGGCAGGTATGTTTATTTTGCAAGCCTACCTGTTTCTGGGCAATCCTTCAAATACTCCACTAAAGCCAGGTGTCCGGTGCTGATGACAGAAGAAAGATTAAAGAATTCTGCACAGGCCCAGGTCCTATCAAACTGGGCCTGGACGAAGGGAAGGTGGAGGTGTGTGGTTCATGGGCCAGGAGAGTCTGTTAGAGGAAGCACAAAATGTCAGAGGGAAAGCGTCATCATCAGTTAGCCAGATCTTTGGCGCAGCAGACTTGAGGAATATGCTACAGAACATAACACAAACGTTTTCATACTCCTAACTGCTTGCTGGTTGTATCCTTAAAGTTGGCTTATAACAGGGAGAAAACTCCTGTGGTAGAGGTATGTGCCCATGGCCTCAGAGACTTACAGTTTTAAATGATCTTTTTCCATCCAGTAGCATCTACTCAGTCATTGAGCCAACACTAAGTTGAGCTCTGAGAAAAGCTGTAGTTAAACATGGCAGATAGTGTAGTTGGAGAGAGTGTGGGTCAAGGCCTGGAATACAGAAACCCACCATGGTTTCTTCTATTGATGGGGAGAGGGAAAGAAGCCACCCTCTGTAGGTAATTGACTATAGGCTTGGCACTTTGACTTATGCAATAGTTCCAGGTTGCCCACGACCTGGAGCCAGCAGGGATCTATTTCGGATAGGCCACTGCAAGACCGGTTTGTTGGAATCAAGTCAAGAGGTTCTAGGAACCTGCTGAAGACATTCATATCACCTGACAATCCAGAAACGTGTCTTTGACTGGTGGTCAGTTCCCCATGGGAAGAAACCCGAACTTGGTGTTGGTTGGTAGCTCAGACACCAATCTTTAGGATTTAGGCACTGCCAAAAACAATTTAATAGCACTATTTCAGAATTCAAGAGAAAAGAGCTAACAGAAACAACCGAACAGCCTGCCCAGCCCTTGAGCTACCTGGCACTTCTGGAAATTGCACGTGGGTGAAGCAAGGCTGCTTCATTCTGCTCCTCATGTGAGAAATGGCTGCTCTGTTCTCTTTTTCAGTATCAGTCTTACTTTAAAAGTTACAATCCAAAGAAGGCAAAGCATAGTTGCTTTCTCATGTGTTTTTAGTGGAGCAACTATAACTGGGGAGAAAAAAAATGCTTAGAGAAAATAGTGGATTGAAATATGTTAAGCCTGACAAGTGTTTTCCAGTTGGTAATTACATATCCCTAAAAGCAAATGAAATCCGAAAGTAGATTTACTGCATTTTATATGTGGGAGAATTTTCATAGTCATCTCGTCAGCTACTTTCATTTTATAGAAGAAACTGAAACCCCACAATGTCATCTACCTTTCTCAGAGTCTCACAGCCCCCTGATGGCAGAAAGGGCCTGAAGCTGAGAGTTTTCTGCATATTTGTTATCCTATGATATTAATTTGTCCATATTTGCAAATTAATGTGGTGGGCCTTATGAAATGAGGGCAGTAATCATCGTGAATGCTTTTTGTTTTCTTTTTCCACCTTTGGTCACAAAGCTGTTTGGTAGAAGGGACAGAAGCCTGGGGCTGGGGTATGGAGTAATGTGCTGTTTTTCTTCCTCCTTTGCAGCTTGGGTGTCCGGCTAGGGTCAGATGGTGCTTCTCTTCCAAAGTCCTGAGGTGCTTTCCACAGAAGGACCAATTCTCACCTCCAGGCCTGGGAGAAGCACACTAATTTGAAAAGCTGTGAAGGAAGGAGGACAGATATTCAGAAGGCCAGGGGAGAAAAATCAGCATGGGGCAAGGGAGCTACAACAAGTGCGGGAATCCTGACAGCACAATCGGGCTGTTTGTGTAAATGTACAAGGTTCAGAAATGGAGGGTTTTAGAAACTACATTCCACGCTTCTAAAAGGGAAAGTGTGTAGGGGGAAATCACACCTCGACTACAAAGTCATGCTAGATCTTGGAGCACAGAGATAACAGGAGCCAGGAATACTTGATCCAGACTTGAATATGCAAATAATATTTGAAATTATTATATTATATTATTGTAATTATATAATTATTATGTTAGATTATTGAAATTATTATATATTATTGAAATTATTATATTATATGCAAGTAGACCCTATACCAGTCACTTTTAGGAAAAGTTCCATTTGAAGGTCTGTTGATGAAAGGTGATCCCAATTTTAACTTTCAGATGTCCTTTCTCTTTTTTTTTTTTTTTTTAAGATAGAGGGATGGTGAGAAAGAGAGAAAGAGAGAATCAGCTTCATTCAGTTTCTCACGTGGCCTTCATTGCTCCAAGACTGTTGTGTAGTTGTGTTGGGGTTCAAACTCCTATACTTGTGCATGCTGGGCAAGCGCCCTAACCACTGAGCACCACCAAGCCACCACTCCAGCTCTGTACTGTCTTTCTTAATTCCAGTTTCCTCATCTATGAGGTAATAGGGTGAGAAATACATATTATAAACAACTCATATATAATAAGCATTTAAGGCAATTACAATATAATTTAAGGGAGTATTATGTAAATATATAACTGCATAAAATATCTCACAAAAGAAAGTATTGCATTAGAGCCTATTAAATACTTAAAAACCCCTCTTTTAGGAGATATATAAATTCCAAATTTTAAAGCCTCTTCATATAAATACTGGAATTCATGTTCCAAATCTTTTTGTTTAAAATTCTCTTGGCATTGTTTTTCTGTGGCTTTCAAGAAATATGGCCAGAACTACCAGGCAGAAAGTAATAATTCTGTTTAACAGTTGCTAGAAAAATCATTTAAAAGAATTTAAGTACTACAATATGGATATTTTTGCTTCCCATTCTTTCAGGAAAAACAGATTGACATAGGAATTTAGTGAGACGCCATTTTTCTTGGCCCTTATCAGCATCCTTCATTCCTTAGTCCTTATATCTGCTGACTGTCCTATAAGGGGGTATGGAGGACAAGCATATGCAATGAACATTCAAGAAGAGAAAACACCCTTCACCAGCAAGTGATACCTCTTATTGTTAGTCTATGAAATTGCTGTGGTTTCATTTGTAACATTTTTTTGTTTTATGTATGACTCTGTTTCATTTAGCAATCATAATCCTCCTCTTGATAGGTGTAAGTGGTGAATACCTAAGGTTCAGGGGATCACTGTATCCTGGGCCCACTGTGCTGACCCCCACATGCCTTTTTCTAGAAAGAAATTTACCTGAAGCCCTGACTGGCTTAAGTCAATTGGATATGTTACATTCTTCAGCAAAGAACCTGCTATCTGCAGAAGAAATGCAGGCCCAAAATGCTGATAAGAACAATAGAAGTTACCCTAAAGGGGGAAATTTTTGTAACCCTTACACAGACCAGGTTCCAGAACTCAGGGAGATATGGTAATTTGAACTAGTTAGCACGGGCCAAAGTGACCTGGAATTGTCCTAGACCTTTACCATGCACAGTGGGGATTTGAAAGCCTGATATTATCCTGCTTACAATCAAAAACCAAGAGGTAGACCTGTGTGGGATTCTCTGGAAACTTCCATGTGACCCCCAATAAAGCTGGAAGGCAGGACGAACACACCATCTTTCTCCTCTCTGAAAGGAACTGCTCTCTCCCTAGAGAGTATCCCTCTCTCTGTTTTCCTATCCCTTCAATAAACTCATGCCTGATACACTGGGTGTATTGTCTGAAATCTTTCCGGCATGATTGCAAGAACCAGAGAGAAAGGACCACTGTGGCTGCCACAGCTCCATGACAGTTCCTTGCCCTGCAATATTTTCTTATTTCTGAATCTTGAATCCCTGAGCTTTGTCTTTCCAATCCATAAAAATTATTTATTTCTATGATGTATATATGTTATGTACATATTATGATATACATGATACATTCTTTCCTCCCCCACGTATATATATATTGAAAGGAAGAGGCTGGAAAAGAGGGTACGAGGCGCAGAAAGGAACCAGACCTCAGCAGATTGAGGAGATTTATTGTGAGTTGCAGGGATGCACTTTCCAGGTGGAAAATGGCCACTTGGCTTTTGGATAGGTGGTCTTTTATGGGCTGAATTGGTGGGGGAGGAACAGAAGGAATTTTTCTGGTTAAACTAGGTTTTTTAGTAGAGTAGCTATTAGACTGAGTTTCTACTCAGTGGGGATACTCTGATAAGGGCCAGAGGCAGTGCATTCCCATGAGGGCCTCAGTCTGTAGGCGTCAAAACAGTGAGTAAGGGGTTTGCTGCCTGGTCAAGTGACCTCTGGTGATTCTCCATGTCCATCGTATATTCCCTCCCATCCAGAGTTTCAATCAGGGGCGGAAAAAATTAAACTGGGAGACATTTGAAAGGAGAAACAAAGCTATTTTATTTCTTCTGGGCCTGCTTCAGTATCATTTATTAATTTTCCTATTATATATATTTTATGTAGATCAAGAAGCTCAGTTAGTTGTAAAAAGAAAAGTTAAGGACTAATGCAAATTGAGGTATAAACGGAAAACAAACCCAGAAATCTCTGCCCCAGTAAGAAGTTTCATTTCTGCTTTTGTTTTCTTCATTTGAATATATGGACAACAGTTAAGCCCTTCTGTTTTAAGAAGTCAGAGAATTTACCTCCTAAATTACATAATTGCTGAACAGTGACTAATGGCCCTGCCAACAATGTCAGAGCACTGAGAGGTGCTGGTTTATTTCCTTTCCTTAGCTAAGTACATTCTTCTTTATAAAACTGAAGAGGTCATTTAGAGGAATAGAAAGGAAAAGATCTGAGGTCTCTTGGAGACCCCAGAACAAGATTTTGTATACTACCGGTAGTTCCAGAAGTAATGTTAAATTTCTCTTCAGGTCTTGGCCTCCTTAAGGGAGTTGTATTTGTCTTCCCTCAGTCCCTAAAACAGCAACAGCAGCAGTATATGTGTATAATTTTGTGTTCCCTAAGAACTTGTGGGGACAAGGGAGTACTGGGCAGAGCTAGGGGTAAGTATTGTCTTGAATTAAGTGGGAATAATGTAACGGCAGAAAAGATGGAGAAGAGAATAGAGATTTCTTAGGGTTTCTTGGTGGGAGAGACTTGGCTGGTTGTCCTATACCTGTCCCATTTTTCTAAAGATTCCAAAATACTGACATTACAGTGAAGCCCTTCCAATTTTTAGTTGTAAAGCTATCTGGGACAGCTTCAAAGCTAGTATCCATGTTTCTGCATTCAGAGAGTTCCATAAAATATTCCTAGAGAACTCTATAGGAATGAGGCATGGCTTTGACCCTGACCTTCCTGCACACCTGTGGGCAAAGAGAATTAACCATGGATTGACCATCAGTCAGAGAAGAATGGAAGTACGATGAGCAGAGGCTGGCATGGCATTGCCTGGAAACGCCTCCATGCAGCCAGAAAACAAGCAATTGGTCGAGCTGTAGAAATTATCTGGGCCTGTCCTGCATTCAAGCGCAAAACTGGCAAAACTGACGTCTGTGTTTCTATGCCTGATTATGATGTCAGGTGTGAGTTTTTGAAGACGGACTTGGAATTCAAAGATCCAGGTCCGAGATCCAGCTTTTCCATTTCCATGCTCTAAGGTCTGAGATAAACTACTTTGTCTTTCTGGACCAGCTTCATGTTAGGTAAAGTAATGGTAAATAATTTAGTACAATGCCTAGATCCTAGATCGAGAAAGGGCCAGCTCACTAGGATAATGGTGAAAAGGGCTCAGTGTGTTCCATTCACTCTCCCCGCTGGGCGTGTTTCCACAAAAAGACTGGAGTGGGATATGGGGAGAAAGATACTGCCCTAATGGGAAAAGAATTCCGGCTTAAGACCCCTGATTGTTTCCTGGTACTCGGAAGCCCATCTAAAAGGTCCCTTCTAACCCGACAGTATAGGACTTTAAGAAAGAGGTAGGCACTGCCACCATTTCTTTGCCTCCCTCTCTCTGCCTAGGTGTGTCTCCCCACCCTGCTTCACCCCCACGCTGCTGGTTGTGTGTTCCTGCTAAAGGCTCCACTGTCTCAATGACCCTGTTGTGGAGTACATTTCTTAATTTCTTATCTGTTGCTGCAAGTGTGTGTGTGTGTGTGTGTGTGTGTGTGTGTGTGTGTGTATTTCATCTAAAAGACTATTTTAAATTTTAGAAACTGGAGAATTGCCCATTTTTATTGTGGTAAAAAGGATAAAGAAGCACTTTATTTGGTAGATGATGAAGAATAACTACAGTATTTGCCCTGGAGAGCTTACAGTTTTCATGATGAAAACTCCCAAGTGAAGGCATGGAATCATATTGCTTTAGAGCTTCCGTGGGGATCAGTTTGCAAATGCAGTTTAACTTCAATTAGTATAAAATAATTGAGCATGGTTATTAGTGTGTAACTGTAAAAATGAAAATCATGACGTTAACAGCAGATATAATTAAACACATGAAGAGATCACTAGTGATCAGGAAAAGAGAGACTGAAACAGCAAGTTTGATAAAAAATTAACAATTATCAGCAATACCAGCGTTGGTAAGAATGTGATGGCAAGACCCTTGTCTATGAATATAAATTGATGAACTCTTTTTTAGAAGACACCTCAGCATAACCTACCAAAAGTATAAATATGCATATCCTTTAATTCAGCAATTCTTCTACAAATGTATACTAGAAGATAGCCAAGAAATCAGTAAGGAATATATGAACAAGAATGTCCATTACAGCATTATTTGTTCATAAAAAGAGAGAACAAAAACTTGAATATCTATCAACAGGAGAGTAGTTAAAACAATTGTGTTGCATATGAACTATGAAAATCTATATAACCATTAAACATAATGAAATCAGTTTAGATGGACATGGAAGGATATTAAATGAAAGAAGCAAGTTGCATCAAAGCCTAAACAGCAGGATTCCATTTTATTTTTAATTTATTTATTTACTTCTTGTGGTGCTGGGGATCAAACCCAGGGGCTTGTACATGCAAAGCATGAGCTCTACCACTGAGCTCTAACCCCAGCACTAACTTATGTGTGTGCATGTATTTTCAGTGTTTAGGAAAAGAAGCCTCAGATACGCAATAGACAGTTGATTATAGTTAATCCTGCAGAGCAAGAGCAAGATGGACACGTTTATGTTTTACTTTCTGTAGTTCAGAATTGTTTAACGTTTTGTCTTTGGGCATGGGCCACACAGTCTACTTTTTTTTTTTTTAATTAAGCACTGCTTTCTGGACATTTCATTTTTAATTTGAGGTAATTTTGAATCTGCATCATTTTTCAGGTAAAGAACATTTGATTAGGTGAAGAACTTTTGATTACAGATTCATAGGCTATAAGCACTTGGAATATAGGTTCAGTTATATGTAAAAAGGAGAAAAAGAATGTGGCTTAAGCCAAGTCCATGTTTCTCTTTCATGTAACAGGGCAGCAGTAGTTTACTTGCTTTTGCAGCCCAGTTTTCTGTCTCTTTTTTCTGACATTTTCAATGTAAAGCTTCTAAATGTGCCCAAGAAGGGCAGCTTCGTCTCTAGCCATCACATCTGTAGAAGGTATACCCTTCTGCTAAGGGTATGACCAGACAGTTGGGTACAGCATTTCCTTTCATATCTCAGTGACCAGAAATTAAGACACGTGACCATAATTGTGAAAGAACCAGCAAATACCTAATTTAAATTTCTATTATTATATAACAGGATTTCTCCACCTCCGCACTGTTGACATTTGGGCTGGATAATTCTTTGTTGCAGGAAGCAGTCTTGGGCATGGTAGAAGGTTTAGCATGTCCCTGGCATCTGTTGAACAGAGTAGCATTCCCCAACTGTGACAACCAAAATTGTCTCCATATACTTCCAGATGTCCCCTGGGGAGCAAAGTCAACCTTCATTAAGAGCTAAGGGAAAAGAGGTATTGCAGACAGATAGCAACATCTTCCATAAGAATTGACACTATTTCTCCCAAAAAAAGTGCTTAGTGCTGAAATAATGTTTTACCTTTAAAATTGATAACCCATTTACCAGGAAAGCTAACACTCTAAAATTATATGAAAGTTGATTTTGGTTTATTCTGGAAAGATAAAAAAAAAATTAATCCTTTCTTAATTTTCTATTGAATCTAAATTTGTATTTGTATCAAATAAATACTGTTTTATGTGACTTTACAAACAGGTGAAATTTTCTTCCCTGGTTTGTAGGAATGATATTAAGGATATTTTAATATACTGCATTTTAATGAATGTCTTTAGTATAAACTGTAATATTTCTGAAAGACTAACATTGCAGAATTCATAGTGTTGCTCTATCCTAAATCAAGAATTTCATTTTCAGTTGATGACATATCTCTTTTAAGGGCAATTAAATGTGCATAACTTACCCTACTGTGTTATGAGTACCTCAAAGGTACAATATTTTTCCGTAATGAGAAATGTTTGCTTAATTTGCTTTTCCTTTCTAATGAAAGAGTGAGCTTCATTGACAATCATAAATAAGGTAGAAGCAATTTTAAGGAAATTATGAAACATCTTTTCTTTGTTCTGCCTTTTCTATCAAATTTTGAGAACAAATCTTCAAACAAATGGATACACGGGGATCTTCTTAAAAGACTGCTTAGTAAAAAGGAAAATTTAAATATGAAGAGTTGTCTTGGACTTCGTCCATGGTTGTTTAGTGCCTCTTGTGTCAGAATGACCTCCTTACACGGCAGTTTCACCACATGCAGTGTCCGTGCAAACACAGGGGAAAAAATCATTATAATTGGAGCTTCAGTGTTCTTATTTTGAAAAATGTAGATGGCTGCAGAAATTGTATCAGAAAAGTAGTTGCCAGACATAAAAGGAACAGAATACCCCTAATGTCATATGCAGAACTCTTCTTACTGAGAAAAGGGAGTCATTATTTTCAGTGCTTTAGTAAGCAAAGAATATCTGGAGGGACTACTGGTAGAACTCGATCCAGTAGAGCAGGTAGAATACCAAAAAAAAGAATGGAGAGGGGCAGCATTAAAGGCCTGGAGTTCAGAGAATGCAAAAGAGCAGTAATCACGTGGCAAATTTAAGTAGGCTGATTTGGCTAGAGTTGTGGACTTTTATAGCGTCAAGAGGATCTCTGGCTTGTTACTTAATCCAGAAAACTGTCCACTAGAATTTATGCTTCTAAAAGCACAGCTGGCTCCAGCAGGCAGCTGTAGAGCCATCCCTTCTTACATCTGTGTGGGGCCATGTGACAGAATCTTTTTTTTTTTTTTAGTTTGCATCACACTATTTTTAATTACATTTCTTTTTTTATTGAGAAATTTATTTGTTGAACAATCATATAAGTTTTTAATGAAATAATTCATATGTATATAGATTCTGAAGATTAGATTTACCCCCAAGAGTGCCCCTCCAATTACCCACCCTTATCCCTCCCCTCCCCTTCCCAAAACATCTCTAAAAATGTATTAGGTTGTATAACATTACAATTTATCCGAATTTCAAGTGGCATTTTACTTGCAGAATCTGGATGGTAAGTAGATGGCACAACTCAAATTGGGTTACTTGAAGAGGTTTTGAGAAAGATAGATTTCAAATGGGGGAGAATCACAGAGAAATCACAAGGGATAGACAGCATCTTGAAACCAGAAAGTAACTTGTGACCTTACCTGATGAGGTAAGAGAATGCTGTGGTTTCTAGAACCCAAAATAGGAGTCATGTTGAGTGACCCATAAGAAAAGCTGTAGTAGCCTTCAGAAGGACACAGCCAGCCTGAGTCAAAGCTCAGGACAGGAGAGATGGAATGAAACACCCTGACCATACTCTAAACCTCTCTCCAGTCTTTCTACCAAGGTGGCTCATTGGCCAAACACAACAAGAAGCCTGGAAGTGAGGGAGTCCTTGGATTTAGCCATACAGGTGAGCATCACTGGCTCAGAATTAGGTGGGGAAGGCTAAGAAACAGAAAGAAATAAGGTAGATAACCCACACTGTCACTTCCAGGCAAAGGAGTAAAAACTGTTCTCACCTTCAGCAAGCTGGATTTGGAGGACTTTGAGACCCTAGGAAATAACAGAACCACAAGGTTGCAGGGTCTCTGCAATCTGATGAAGAAAGCAGTCTGTGATTCAGGGATACCCAATGCAGATACTACCTGATTAAAAAATAAATTTTTCTTGGATCAGGACACTAAATTTCATGGTGTGTTTTTTATAGCACTTAGCATTTGAGAACTTACCTATCATAGCAGATAGTATTAAAAGGAATTAGATTATGGAAAGTTTCAAAGGCCATACAAGGAATTTGCATTCATTTCTTTAGATGGTTAAAAATAGTGAAGGTTTTTATTCTGAGAACCAGTACTGTGAGGAAGGGGATCCTTGGAATAATGAGTGTGGCAATAATGTGGCAGATAGAATGGAGCTCATTGGGCAGTCGCTTGATGCAGCTGACCAAATCCCATGTTATTAGCAGAACCTGTGAATCAGCCTAAGATACAGGATAGAAGCTTGTTAATCACATTCCAAGGTCAGGTGTTGGCCCACCATGTGGAACTTGGGGGAAGAGGTGACTAAAGCCAGTCTAATGATCACCCCTGTATGAAAGGGCTTGTCTGGCTCACTGTGAGATGTGGAAGAGGAAATCTGGTGAGTTTGTCATGAGTAACCCAACACAACAGGGAAGGTTGAAGAGGGTCTGCCCAACATCTCACACCTAGGGAAGGGACTTCAGTGAGACCACTGAAGAGTAGGCTATTCCTAGAGCCTGGGGGATGCATTAGACGACAGTATTCCTAAATGAGCAAGAGAATTGTGGATCAGCTGTTCTGATGATAGCGAAACTAGAACAGGCTTCTTGGGGGGTGGCAGAATGATTGTCAACTCTCAGAGTCCTGGGATAAATGATATGTGACCAGTTGAAGGCACTAAGCTCCAGAAGGAGCTTGGGTAGGGTCTTCCCAGATCTTGTCCAAGTAAGGAAAGAGGCTTCCAGTCAGAGATGTGTGTTTCCCCTAAATAAAAGAATGCAAAGTCATTGGAGGAGGAACAACGCCTATGAAAACATTTGACAAAAAAAAAGAAATTTTATACACCTGGCAATCCTCTTGAGTCCTGGGATGTCTTATATCTGGACTCTGCAAGTTTGACCTTCCTTCCCTTTCCTCCTCCTTCCAGTAGCCATCAGAAAAGAACAGAGAATGCCAGGCATGGTGGTGGCACACACCTGTAATCTCAGTGACTCAGGAGGCTGAGGCAGAAGGATCACAAATTCAAAGCCAGCCTTAGCAATTGAGTGAGGCCATAAGCAACTTAGCAAAACCCAGTCTCAAAATTTAAAAAAAAAAAAAAAAGAAGAAATTGAAAAAAGTGTTGGGGATGTGGCTCAGTAGTTAAGTGACCCTGGGTCTGGTACTGGTCCCCAGTACCAGAAAAAAATAATAAAACAAGAACAGAGAAGCCCCCACTCCCTCCTACTGCTGGAGGTCTGCTTGTGCCTAGTAAGCTGGGTGAGGGCGAAGTGGCTACTGAAAGTATATTTGAATTTTGGTACTTTTATACTGGATCAGGCATACCAAGCGTCTGTGCAAGGCCCTTGCTGTGGATCTATGAATAGACATGAACTGAAGACCTTCTGTTCAAGGAGTCACCAAGTAAATCATAAACCTGCCTAAGCTTCTTCCTGGAGCAGGGGAGGATCTAACCCCAGAATGCATTTAGAGAATCAGAGAGATACAAAAATAAAGTTGTTTATGATAGTGTTTTATTGCAATATAACAGTTACATGAATTTCTAGCATCGAGGCCACAACCTAAAAGAAAAAATAAGATGAGCAAATCATAAACATGTCTTTTCATTCCTCAAAATGTATTCATAAACATAGTAACTGTGCCTTCATGAAGAGCCTTTTCTTTCCTACATATAACAAAAAAATTTTAAGTACAAAAAGTATAAAACTTGAAAGTAATATTCACCTAATAGCCCACAATCCAGAAATAATAGTATATTTTGGTGTATTTCCTTCCTCTCTTATTTTCCTCTGTTGATATGTATATATACACTTGTGGGTTTTTCTTTTCCAAATTTTATTATGTGTGTTTTGCAACCTGCTTTTTAAACTTAATTTATTCTTTTTCAAGTTATAAAACATTTTTAAATATTTATATATTAAGAATTTTAATGATGACAATTTGAGTGGAGTTTCTCAAATAATTTTGTCAAATATCCTAAATCCAGATTTAGGTTTACATATGAATCCATGACATGAATGAGAAAAGATAATTTAACCCATAGGTTTTGATCTTCTACAAAATTAAAACATTTATATCAAACAAAAGAACCATTTGTAAGACTATAGTCATTCTTTCCTTCAAACTGTTTTTTTCTTGGCTCTGATGAGGCCATGTGTTTCCGAGTTTCTTGCAGAGAACTTTTCTCTGATACTACCTCTGAGTGACCTCCTCCTGCCCCTTGGTTTTCAAAACCATGACTATGTCAGCTCTCCAATTCAAACACCAACCCAAACCTCTAGTCTAAGCTCCAGACTTATCTCTCAGCATCTCCAGTTGGATATCTCATTGGTATCTCGCATGGAACTCAGTCTTCCACCCAAAATATGTTCCACCTTCAGTGTCCCCAACTTAGTGAAGGGACCTCAGTTCTCTGAGTTGCTCAAGAATAATGGCATGAGGCCTTACTAATACTGCCCTCCCCCTTTTTTATCTTACAGCAAATCCTATCTCCCTCCAAAATATATCTCAGATTCAGCTCTTGTCCTCCATCTCATTCATCACCCTTGTCTAAACCATCAAATCTCCAAATGAACCACTGCAACTGCTCCTAGCCACTTTTTTGCCTGTGTTCACTCGAATCTGCTGTCCAAACAGCAGCCAGAGAGATCCTTTTCTAATTGGAATGCCACCTGCAGCATATTCCGCCATCTGTTGCTCAACACAACTGAAACACATCAAACCCTTAGGATGACTACAAGGCCTGGGTCCAGACCCATCCAGTTTTTTCGACCTCCAATTCTGGTACTGACCCTGGGCCTGCCCTTATTTACCCACAATGGTTTGCTTTCAGTTCCCTGAAACTTGCTGCTTCTCTCTCCTTGAAAATCAGCCCCCCTAGCCTCGTAATGTGCCCTTCTCTTTCCTCATCAGACACATAACTCCAGACTGGCAGTTTCATGAGGACAAGCAGTCTGTCCCAGCCCACTTCTGTGTTCCTGATTTGTAGACTGTCTGGCACATGGCATGCATATAGCCAGTCTTTCCTTGGTGGCAAGACCTACTGACCAGCTCATTTCACCTGCCAAGTGTCTGTCTCAAACATTCCTTGGATTGACTTTGGCAGGCTCCTCCATTCTTAAGTGGGCCTGTAACCTCCTGTCCTTAGTCACATCACCCTGTTCTCTCACTGACTGTGGTTTGTCATTATGTGTATCTTTGTTTATTTCCTCTTTCCCCCACTAGACTAGAAACTCCCATGAAAGCAAGAACCATGTTCTTTTTTCTGGTTCATGCATTTCCCAGTGCCCAGCTTATGGAAAACTCTCAGACCTTCATTAAATGGACGTACAACGTCTGATTGAATGGAGTGCTGAGGGGAGCTCTTTTCCCTGGCAGGAACACCTCTGGAGTAAATGCTGGAGTCATTCCTGAAATAGAGGAGTGTAGTCCACAGAATAAGTGTGCTCCAAAGATTTCCATGTCCTGATTACTGGAACATGTGTGCATTATCTTATATGGCAAAAGAAACTATGCAGATGTCATTCAAAGACTTTTCCCTTTTTGAGGAGGGAAAATGATCCTGAATTATCCAGGCAGGTCCTTATAAAAGAGAAGCAGGAAGAGCGGAGTCAGAAAAAGAGATGTGAAGAAAGGATAAGTTGGAGAAAAAGAAAAAGAGATTTGAAACTCCTGCCAGCTTGAAGATGGAAGAAGGGTCCACAAGTCAAGGAATGCAGGTGGATTCCAGAAGCTGGACAAAGGAAGGAAATGGATTCTCCCCTAGAACCGCAGGAGGGACATGGACTTGCTGGCACCTTGTTTAGGACTTATGGTCTCCAAGCCTGTAAGCGAATAAGTTTATATTGTCTTAAACGCCTATGTTTAGAGCCATTTGTTATAGCAGCAATAGAAAACTGATATTAGAAGTCTGTAGAGAGGGGCTGGAGCAGTGGCTCAGTGGTTACAGTGCTTGCCTGAAATGCGTAAGTACAGGAGTTCGAACCCCAGCACCACATACACAACAAAATGTCAGAGGAACCAAAGTCGTGAAAAACTAAATAAAAATTACTTCTCTCTCTCTCTCTTTCTCTTTCTCTCCCTCTTTCTTTAAAAAAAAAAAGAAGAAGATGTATGTAGAGAAATGATTTGGAGAACTCACAGGCATGAGTGGTCGCACTTCCTTTCAGAAGGCAGCAGATCTGACTGATACAAACTGTTTCACTTTCATAGTCTAGAACCAATTTCATGCAATCTGTCCCTCATTGTTTTTTATTTTTTATTTTGAGACAGAGTCTTGTTAAGTTGCCTAGAGCCTAGCTAAGTTGCTGAGGCTGGCTTTGAACTTGTGATCCTCCTGCCTTAGCCTCCTGAGTTGCTGGGATTACAGGCATGCGCCATCATGCCCGGCTCCTCTTTCTTTTTTCTTGGTTCTCTCACTGGGACAAATAAGAAGCCTGTGCCTGTTCACAAATACGAGGGAGAACCAGGAGCTGGACTTGAACTGCAGAGAAGAGGGAACTGCCTGCCCGAATGGGGAGTTCGCCCTCTTGCTGCTAAGAGATGTTACTGAACCACTGTTTTCATGGCCCATTATAAAAATCTTGTCAATGAACTTAAAATTAGACACTCTAGGTTTGTGGTTTAGGGAAAATGGGCCTTCTGAAAAAAAAATAGAAATCATTGGACTGCATCTCTGAGAAAAATGTACACAAACAGAAACGTACATGCTGTCATTAAAGGGTTCTCAAGTCTGCTTGCTTAAGGACAGAGTCTGTGTTAGTTGTAGTGTCATTTTGTATATTGTAGATAGGTGTCAAGGGGAAGCAGAGAAGGTAATATTAAAAGGTGGATCTCCAAGGTCAAGCTCTACAGAGGTTAGACCTAATCCTGTGGTCAGAGTGCTGAGGACCCTTTGGAAGGTTTGAGCAAGGGAGTAACACTGTCAGATTTGTTCTTTTGAAACAAATCACTCTGACAACATATATTTTGACTATTATCCCAAAATTAGTTCAGATAACCTTAGGGGGAAAACTGCTGTTGATGTGAAATGTTTCAATACTTCCTTTTAAGCCAATGATATCAGATGGCATATTAAGTGATCTACTTTCATAGATACTGTGCTGTAGGAGGCAGTTTGCTGTAACCATTGCAAGGTCATTAAAATCCGACTGTTCTCAGGATCATTGCCTCCCTAATAGTAGCTTGTATAGGCATTTAGTCTTACTGTGATGATCATTGTCATTATCTCATTGTTAAGTATTTCCCAGCTTCTATCTGATCCATCTGTAGCAGAGAAAGTTCAGGTGAGTCAAACAAAGGGTAGACCATAGAACTGGGAGTCTTCTGGAAGACTAGAATATTCTTATTGAGCACTTGCTTCTGCTAACAGTGTTGTAAGTACCTTACAAGGATTATTTCATCTAATTCTTATAACCCTATGAGGTAACTAGTGTTATTATCCCCACTTTATAAATGAGACCAAAATACAGAAAGATTAAATTGCCTGAGTGTATACATCTAAGAAAGAGATGGCCAAGAATTAGAACTCAGGGAGTTTGACTTCAGAGCCAAAGATATTTCATACCATACCCCACTGCCTCTGGCATCTGAGCCTTTTCTTCAACTTAGATGAAGACAAAGAGGGGAAATGGAAAATAATAGAGGGAAGAGAGACTCAAAGTCCCCATGAGTTTAGATATATGGACAAAAAATATTAACAACCTATCACCTGTGCTCTAGAAATGAATATTTTTGGGATAGTATGGCAAATTGAATTATGGTTCTCAATAGCACTATTAAATATCTATTATAGTCTCAAAATGACAGTGCTTTGAAAAATATAGCATATTGCACAAATGCGACTGACATTCATTATCCTTTTAGTATCAGCATCATGTCTTAATGAGTTTGAGTTACCAAAGCGAAACTATAAAAATAAATGTTTGTCATTTGCCTTTGTCATGTTATGGTTCTATCTTTTTCCAAGTGTCGCATGGTTTAGATTTTCCTAGTATCCAGGCAACATAGTGGCTCCACTTAGCCCTTGTGAGGTCCTACATTAAAAATAGACTGTTTTGCAAAGTTCCAAATTCTAAACCCATATTAAACCTCTGTTATGGAGGAGTCAAAGGTCCACCTTGGAGTTACAAAGGAAATGGTCATGTCCCAGCGCTTTAGGGAATATGCAAAGGCATGCTCGGAGAGTGTGCAGCCAGGACTCCCTGCAGTCATGCTGGTCTGTTGGTGGAGTCTTAGAGGAAGAAGGGAGTCCTGGTAGCCTGGGGTTTGCAAAGAAAGAACAGCTTGTCTAGAATAGCAACCACTCGCACTTCACACCGAATCTTCTTTGTCATCATCACGACTTAGTGATCTGCTAATCAGAGACACTCAGGTAGCATTTTTAAGTGTTTTTCTTATTTTTAAAGCACATCTTGATCAATATTAGGCCAAGCCAAGTGTCTGTTGGGGAAATATCAGATGATGGATCCTTTTCTGGTGTCCTAAGAAACATGTGCCATAGTGAATATAATCAGATGTTTCCATGAAGCAGACAAGATGCTGTTCATCCCCTCCCATACATCCATGTTAACGCATTTAATTTTTACACAGAGATGGGGAAGAGGAAACTTTGAGGTGTCATCCCTATTGGGGCAGAATATTGCCTCTGTTAACAACTTTCCATGCTACCAATAGTGACATTAATAATGGCATCTATTCTGGTTTACCAAGAAGTTTATGAGTTTTTCTTGGGCTTACCAATGGTTGGGTATGATTGGAAACCAATAAAATAGTTTACCCCTATTTCAACAAAGAGAATGGTTCTCTCTTAGCCTCTAAGTGCTGAGATCAGACATCCAGGCTTAAAGAAAACTTCTTTGTAAGAGAGACTTTGATTCTTGGCTCATTTTGAAACAGAAGATATGGCAGTCAGATTTTGCTACACACCTGAAGAGTGACTTGACCTTACTGAGCCGTAAGTCCCCAACTGTAAAATGGGAACGATTACCATCCTACTTCAGGATCCTTGAAAGGGTTCAGAGATTCTGATATTAGAGTCAGCAAATAGTATGTGTTTATAGACTCTGAAGCCAGCCACCCCAGGTATGAGTCCCAGGTCCATCTCTTCACTAGTTGTGTGACTTTGTGGAGGTTACTAAACCTTCTTGAGTGAGTAAATGGAAATAATAATGTGGGGTGAGGACTGTGCATTAGTACAACTCCTATGAAAATCAGTATGGAGGCTGCTCAAAAGGCTAGGGATAGAACCACCATATGACTTAGCTGTACCACTCCTCAGTATTTATCTTGAAGAATTAAAGTCATCATACTATAGTGATACGTGCGTAACCATGTTTATAGTAGCACAATTCAGAATAGCCAAACTATGGAACAAGCCTAGGTATCCATCAATGGATGAATGGATACGGAAAATGTGGTTTATATACACAAAAGAGTTTTATTCAGCCATAAAGAAAAATGGAATTATGTCATTTGTAGGAAAATGCAAAATAAGCCACATTCAGAAGGTCAAGGGTCATATCTTTTCTCTCATGTAAAAGCTAGAGAGAAGAAAAGAAAAAGAAAGGTGTAAGGGGAATCTCATGAAAACCAGAGAGAGATCAGTAGATTAAAGGGACCAGGGGGAGGAAGGAGAGGAGAAAAGGGGAAAATGATAATGGCCAGATTATGTTGCTATATTGTGTTGAATATGTAACAGCCAATTCCACCACTTCATGCACAACTATAATGCACCAATAAAAATATGGAAAAAAGATTTAAAAATAATAATAGTGCAGAGTGAGTATACCTGACCCAAATTCTTAAGAAAAGATATATTTTGGATTTCAGATTGTTTTTGTTTTTTTTTTTTATTAAAGAGAGAAGAGACAGAGAGAATCATTTTTTATTGAGTTTTTCACATGGCTGCTCTGACACTTAGCTGTGTACGTGGGTGCTGGGGTTTGAATCCATGTACTTGCGCATGCCAGGCAAGCGCCGTAACCACCAAGCCACCACTCCAGCCCTCAGATTTTTGTTTGGATTTTGGAATATTTGCATAACGAGATATCTTGGGGGGAAAGTCCCAAGTCTAAATGTGAATCATCTTTGACAATATTTTAATGGTTTTGTGTATAAAACAAAGTTTGTGTGTCATTGCTAACAGAGCTGGTAGTCTTTTTTCCCCAGAGGACTCTGAATAAACTGTGTTGTGCCCATCTGTGCTTTGACTGTGACCCATCACATGAGGTCAGGTGTAGAAATTCCCCTTGAAACATCATGTCAATACTCAAAAAGTTTCAGATTTTGGAATATTTTGGATTTCAAGTTTTGGAATTAGGGCTGTGAGTTAACCCTCAGTGCCTGCATTACAGGGTCACTGTGAGGATAAGAGTTAGCACAACCAGAAAGCCCTTAGAACATTGCTTTAGTAAGCACTGTATAAGTATGTACTGTGATTATGACAGATTATAATTGTTGCTATCTATATATCAAGTATCTGGCACAAATTAGTTGATCAAAATGATTAACTTCTATTATTCGATTTCTCTCATCCAAGCACTTGAATTTTAGGAGTCTGGAAGGGGAAAGTAAAATGATTATAAATCTGGTTTTGGTTTAATGAAATAGAGGTCGTGGGACCTTTCCATGATCTTTTTCCCTCAGGAACTCAAAACTTATATCTTAAGAGAAAGATATTTTTACATGTTTCTTGAGCAAGAGCAGATTGGGCCTTGCTCCAGATCTTTAGAATCAGAAATTCTAGGGATGTGACCAATCATCTAGATGCATTAGCCAGCATCCCTGGGATTATCCTACTCTCTGAAGTTGGAGAGCACAGGTGCAGGCCACTCACAACCTTGACTTCCTCCTGTTGCCAGGGTGGGAAAACAAGGAATTGGGTACTCTGATGGGTTTCAGCCCAAGAAGTGCTAAATGACTGTTATTGTAGTTATCCCACAAATTAAGCAAAAACCCAGGTAATTCTGGGAAGCAGAGTCAGGGATGAGGTTCAGGGAGGGCAGAGCACTTGAAGAGCATAGGAGTCTGTTGATAGGGCTGGAACAGAATGTTTTGAGATGCTGAGTTCTCTGGAAAGTGTTAATGTCACATCTTGTGCCATACCACCCTGAGTGATGGATGGGAAAAGAGATGCCATTTGAATTTTTATGCGAGGTTAAAACAAGGAAAATCCATTTCTGCCTTCAGAATTCAGAGAAACTGGTACAAAAGGTCACTGATGCCAATTGGTAGCATTACAGAGCTCAGAGAGGAAATATTAAAATAGCAAACCTTTTCTAAGCACTGGATGCACTATGAGCCTAAGTCTCAATCTTCTTGCATCTTGCTACCCTGGGATCTTAAATAAAAGGAATGCGATGAAAAAGGAAAATTACCACTTTCTACAGAGTCAAGGCTGTAGGTAGTTGTCCTCAGACTAAGGGTGAAATAATGTTTGCAATGGAATAAGCAGAGTGATTCAGTGACTTCATGGGAAATGGTTGTTACTCCTTACATGTGGAGGTAGCTTATCCATACTAAGCATGGTCATTTCAGGTGAAGTCAACAAGTGCTTACTGGAAACTTAGTCCCGTACTCAATGTCATCTGTTTGGGGTTCAGACTTGGTTGAGTAAAGAGCCTTGGGGAAGGAAGCCTATCTTAAAACGGGAGTGGAGAGGTTGTAAGATTTTGGTTCTGTGTGTACTGTGAGTGTAATGACAGAAGAGTGTCCAACAGGACTGAAAAGCTCGGAGTCATGTGCATAAAGGCGGTATGGAACCGCAGACTGGTACAGCCCCTCTGGAAAGCAGTGTGGAGAATCCTCAAAAAACTAGGGATGAGCCCACCATATGATCCTGCTATTCCTCTCTTGGGTATTTTTCCAGGGGATTTAGAGTCAGCACACTACAGTGACACAGCAAAATCTATATTCATAGCAGCTCAATTTACAATAGCTAAATTATGGAAATAACCCAGATGTCCCTCACTGGATGAATGGATCCAAAAATTGTGATACATATATACCGTGGAGTTTTACTCAGCATTAGAAACAATGATATTGCAGCCTTTGAAGATAAATGGATGGCTATGGAAGAAATTGTGCTGAGTAAAATCAGCATAACCCAGAGAATCAAGGGTTGAATGTCTTCACTCATCTGTGGAGGCTGGAGCTAGACCCTAGCCATTGAGCAAGGAGGTCTATTATCATGTTTTAAATCCAGATAAGGTGTAATGTCATACAACCTAAGGCTTTCGTAGAGCTGTACTGGGAAGTGGCGGGGGGGGGGGGAGGGATAAGGAAAGATAATTTGGGGGAAGCTCTTGGGGGTAAATCTCATTTTTAGAATTTATATATATATTATATTATTTCATTAAAAGCTTGTTTGTTCAACAAATAAATTTCTGAATAAAAAATTTTTTAAAAGAATGAATTGATTAGGAGCTGGAGCAGTGGCTCAGCAGTAGAGCACTTGTCTTGCATGCGTGAGAACCAGGGTTCAAACCCCAGCACCACATATACAACTAAGTGCCAGAAAAACAAAAACCAGATGAAAAAAATAAATCTCTCTCTCTCTCTTAAAAAATGGATTGATTAAAGGTAATTAAAGAGTCCAGGGATCAGTCTTTTAGGGATGCTGCAATTATTGCAAGAAGAATATGAGAATATGAAAAATCAGTGATGAAATGATCACAGAGAGACCACCAGACAAGTTAGAAGTGGTCCCAGGACTATATTCTACCATACACATTGAGTGAAGTTTTTTTTAAGAAAAGTGTTCTTGGTGTTAAACCATGAAGAAAGTTGGGTGCGGTGGTGCACACCTGTAATCCCAGCCACTCCAGAGGCTGAGGCAGGAGGATAAATTCAAAGACAGCCTTAGCAATTTAGCAAGGTCCTAAGCAACTTAGTTAGTGAGACCATGTCTCAAAATAAAAAGGGCTAGGATGTTGCTCAGTGGTTAAGCACCCCTGGATTCAATTGTTAATACAAAAAAAGCATGAAGAAATAAGAATAAAGCATGTAGGGTGGTGGGTACATGTCTTGAATTTACTAAGTGTAAATACTAACTTAAAAAGAAAGTATTTTTCTTATAAAATGGACCTTTACTATATTCATTGAACTCCGGGTTTCTCAGCCTTGGCTCTCCTGACATTTGGGGCTGGATAATTCTTCGTGGGGGTTTGACCTGTGCATTGTGGGATGTTTAGCAGCATCCCTGCCTCCACTCACTGGATGCCAGCAGCACCCCCACTCCCTTAAGATCTGGTAACCAAAATATGTCTCCAGACATTGCCATAGGTCTCTGATCAAGAACCACAGATTTCAGATTTATCTGCCCCTCCTGTGTACATAGTACTACACTAGGCACTTCAAGACATAAAAACTATGATGCACTTTCACCATTAAAAAAATACATTCTAATTTTCCTAAATTGAATTATTCTGTTATATTTATGATATTGGTTAAAACTATATAAATGTACACATATACACTCAAATATATAAACTCATGTGCATGTATATGTGTTTATGTAAACATCTGATTATTCTTCAAGCTAACATTATTCAACTTAATTATGAATAATGTTAGAAAAGTAGCAAATTGGTAAGTAATATTGGTACCCCAGTGTTATATGTTTTATCACAAATCAAGGTAGGAAATTTTGATTATGGATCTTTGGCAAGACTAGTAAGCAATTTCAAGAAATTAAATTTCAATTGTATACCAAGCTCTTATTTTTTGCCCTCTCATTTCTTATAAAGAGAAAATACTCTTACTGGTCTATAGGTATACTATAAAAATTCTGATTTTAAAAAAATTCTCTGGCTTAAAAATTTGTCTTTGAATGGAAATTATAATGTGTGTATTGAAAGTGTATCACCAAGTATCTAGTTCTTTATAAAAGAAAACAAATTTGGACTATAATTGGATCTTAGAAACACTTGTGAGAAAGACTGTCATAAAAAAATAATTTCACACAACAAGAAGGATCCTTAATATTCAGAATAGATTCTCCATTTTTAAAAACAGGAGGCTTTCATGGTCCCAAACCTCCAGCTTCCTTGCTGTTTCAGAACAAGAAGTCAAATGTAACCTCTCTCTTGTTTTGCTGAGTGTGACCTTGAACAAGCCCCGTCTATCAAGGTTAATATAGAGCCCCTTGTTTCTTTGCAGACTGCATCATCTGCTATTAAAGGTGCTATTCAGCTAGGAATAGGATACACAGTGGGGAATCTCACTTCCAAGCCAGAACGAGACGTTCTCATGCAAGACTTTTATGTGGTGGAAAGTGTATTCCTACCCAGGTAAGAGCATTTTTATTTGTGACGATTTCCTTGCTAAGAAACCTTTATTATGACATGCCTGTGTTGAAGGACTGTTCTACCGCGTGCATGTTTATATGTACCAGTGTGTATGTTGAGCCTTTGACTCTGCCATATTGTTACTTCTTACTGAATCTGATGATTTGCATGTTTTATATGGGGATGGTAAGTGTTTTATCTATAGCCGGTTATAATTAGTGGTGATGAATGCCTGGAAGACCATATGGAGGAAGATTTAGCGATTCAGTGAGAAAGGGTGCAGTAATCACAGAGTAGTGTCTGCCATGGTATTAGAAAAAGAGAGCTTCCAGGAAGCAGCAAGTGATACTAGGTGATTGCATTTCTTCATTTAAAAGAAAGGGCTGGTAGGCCCACAATTGGGTATTCTAAGTCTGAATTTGGTATTCTGAGTCCTCTTTTAATGACTTTAACTTAACTTTCCTCCAGAAAAACATACAAGAATCCTTCTGTTTTGATACCCTGTTTGCAAAAACACCAAAATTACCCTTGTTGCTTCTAGCTTTAGGGAGGGAAAAAATCAATTGTTAAAAAGCAGATGAATCTGCAGATGGATAATGATGCTGTGATTCACAACAATGTGAATGCACTTAATGCCACAAAACTATACACTTAAAGTGTATTTATGCTGTGTATGTTATATCCCAATAAAATGAACACATAAAATTTTAAAAAGCATAACTACCTAAATAAAGGAAGAGGAGAATTAATTATTATGAGAAATTTCACCATGATGACAGGATTTTTCAAGGAAAATGAACTATGAAATAAGAGATATTCAATATGGAAACTTGGGAGAAATTATTCTGTCTTGAGGGTATGAGGATTTACTTAAACATATTTCTATTTAAAAATCAATGTTTTTCTTCAAAATAAACCATTTTTGTTATTATTATTGGTCCTGGATAAAAATAACCAGGGTAACATTTTTACCCCCAGTGTTCTCATGGCTTTATTTTTAAAAACTCCAGGAGTATGATGTTTGCACAGTTGTCTGTGCCCTGGTGTCTAGTGCCTTCAGGTGAATGTATGCTAACTCCCCATGTGATCAGAAAGGAACCCATGAGCTTTTAAGTCAGCTATGAATCCAAGCAACCTAGTTTTGCTTTAAATGCTCTTAGCACAGAATGCACGTGGTCCACTGGAAGTTTTAAAGTTTGCTTTCGTAGGGTCCTCTACAGCAGTGAGAACAAGATTCCAGATAGAAAGTGCACAACCTAAGACCTAAGAGATAATGCTTGCTTGTGACACTGTTCTTCTCTCTGTAGTTGGAAACTTTCTCTGGTTTGTTTTTCAGTCTGCTTAGCATTCCAAAACAGTGTGTATTCAGGACATTTGTTTCCCTGGAAAGTCATGCAATTATGAATTCATCATCATCTTTTGGGGCAATTTTTAGGTTTATCATTCCTGTAAATGCATTTTCAGGGTGCTCTAGTTCCACTGGTCTTCTAGAGCCTCTACCCTGACATTTCAGTCTTATCCCTGCCCTCTCTGGCTACCAAGAACAAGAGGCATGGAAGACTTCAGTGGGAAGGTGCTGACTGTGAGTTCAGGGTGCTGGGGACAGTTTCAGCTGAAGGTGGAAGTGCTCCTTTCTCACATCTAGGTGCTCCCAGAAGGGTCAAGCACTCCTTGCTCATCTATTCAGTGTCCAGAAAACGTGGCCAACCATTGGTGGGCACTTGGGAAAAGCATGGCCCATGGAAAAAGTATCAGCATCATCTGGAACTTATTAGATTTGCAGATTCTTGGGTCCCACCCTAGAACAACTGAATCAGCCACTCTGTGAAAGGGGACCCAGAAATCCTGACAAGCTCTCCAGGGGATTCCTAAGCACATAGAAACTTGAGAACCTCTGGCCTAACACTAGTAGATACCATATTTTGTGCTTAGCATTATTACATGATTCTTACAACTAAAAAATGTGAAATTATTGTAACTTTATACCTTCAATATCAAATTACATCTGCTGAGAACTGAATTATACATGGCACTGTATCAGAGCTTTACAACAAGAAGCACATAAGCAAGGTCGTCTCACCAGTTAGGTACTCAAAGACACTTTCTTAGCACAGTCCCCCCTTTGTATCCACAAAGGATTGGTTCCAGGATTCCCGTAGATACCCAAATCCATCCATGCTCAAGATCCTAGTATAAGAAGGTATAATATTTGTGTATAACCTCCACACATATTATAAATCATTTCCCAATGACTCATAATACCTAATAGAATATAATGCCTCGTAAATAGTTTAGGGAATAATAACAAAAAGAAACTCTGTGTGAGTTCAGTACAGATGCATTTTATTTTCCTAATATTTTCATTCCACCCTGGTTGAATCCATGGATGTGGAGACCTTGAATACCAGCAGCTCACTGCACGCCCCTTTTGCTCATGGATGATTAATTATGAGCCTACTGCATCTTTATGATTAAGAGCAGATGATGATGTTTCACCTTTTCCTTTAGGAGCTGGAAGCCAAGGTTTTAAATACTGGACTTGTGTCTTTGTCCTTCCCTCTGTCATCCACAGTAGCCACACAGTCATGCCACTGGTGGTGGGGGAACTAGCTGACTGTCCCTTATCCAAAGTCATTCACTATCACACATCATTTTAGAGTACTTACACCTTTTAGATGTCAATTCAACATTCAACGTTTGAATCAGACCAAGAATCTCTTTCAGTAAACACTGGATTATTTGTTTAATTATCCTACACATTGTAGATGTATTTGCATGAAAACAAAAGAAACTTTTGTTGGTGTTGCCCAATTTCCTCACTAGTTTCTTCACATTTAGCAAAGGGATGGGAGCCTGTGTTTCTCCGTAGAGGTGCTATTTTGGATGAGATAATTCTTCATATATGACTGAACATTTGAGGAGATCTGTCAGCCCTGCAGCCTGCCGGTAATAATCTCCTAGTTACCAGAGCAATTAAAAGCCCCCACAAAATTGTGGCAATGGTTTCACAAGGGCATACATATGTGAAAAATTAACAAATTGTACACTTTATTGTATGTCAATGAAACCTCAAAAAATCTGTCCAAAAGTGCTCCGTGCACACCATATTTTTAGCACATATGGTGATGTGAGCATCTAGGGTAGGTGTGCAGGACAGACCCTGGTTGGAAGCAACTGATACATTCTGGGATATGTGTTTATTCTAATTCAGTGAGTCTTTCTTGGTCTTAGAAGACTAATCTAAATGTGATCTGAGATGTTTTAATTTACTACCACTCCAAAGCTGCAAAATTTGTTTCCCTTAGCAACCAAAACATTGTGTTATTTTTTAAATTTATTTTGAAGTTGTCACAGTTATTTTGAGATATCATATATTTGTTCTACAGATTATTTCATTTTGTAGATGGTAAAGGCCCTGGGCTGGCTTAAGATTTGAAGGAGGGTATAAAAATCCCTTTCAGCTGTCTGGTTCCATGCTCTTCCAAACCCAAAGCAGATAAGTAGGAAAACCGAGACCATACCTTAATCTTTTGACCCAAAATTCCATGCTGTGATCAGAGGCTCAGGGTTAGAGGTGGAAGTCTTCATGCATCAATGGGACAAAAGAGAGAGTGGTTTATAATGTGTGTACTGTGTCAACATGAACCTGAGGTGGCAAAGGGAGAAAAAGCTTTTAAGTAACACCTATGAATCAAGCATGGTTTTATTTATATAGTATCTTATTTATGTAGAATATAATAACTTATTTCTTATAATCTTTTGAGTTTACAAAAATTTCATTTGACATATGAAGTAAATAAGGCCCTAAGACATTATGTCACTTAAGGTAACACTGCACACTCAATAAATGATACAGTCAGGATTTGAAACCAAAGAATGGCTGGATCAAAGTTCTGTTTTTCTCTACCCCAGAGTTCTTTATTTGGTTTTAGAATTTAATAGGTTTTCCAATACTGGACAATTTTTTTAAAAAGAGAGAGAGGGCCAGTAAGATAGAGAGAAAGACAGAATCAGTTTTTCATCTGGTTTTCATGGCTTCAACACCTAGTTGTGTATGTGGTGCTGGGGTGTGAACCCAGGTCCTTGCACATGCCAGACAAGTGCCTTAACTGCTGAGCCACCGCTCCAGCCCCTCCAATACTGACTTTTAAAGAGTGGCAGTCAGCTGGTTGCTCTCAAAAGTGCCGCCATCTATTACATAATGCAATGTACCCATCACTGAAGCACTCAGCAGAGGGAAACATATCTTTTGTTTTGCTTTGTCTTGTTTTCCTTCCCATTCAAGAACAGTATCTAATTTAGCCAAAGAGAGGACCAGCTTTTATTTCACTGAAGAAAGAGTCATATGTGGAAATTAAGGGGTCTCCACCTATCCTACATTGGCAGAGGCAATTAGTAATGCATAAGATGGTTCATCTGGAAGACTGGACTGCCCTGGCACTTGTCCGACTGTATGGACACTTCAATGTTTCATCTATTTGTACGTTAGGAAAAAGCATCCTTCACTTATCTTGCCTCACAGAGGGTATGGTCGTGCTCACTGAACAAAAGTGAAGGCATTTAGCATTCTTCAGAGAAAATAGTTGTTATCACCCAGGAGCCGCTGACCCGTTAGTTCTGTCAAAAGACCCAAGCCCACAACTGATGATTACAATTGACATGAAAAAATTAGAATGCCCACCAAATAGAAAATGCTGCTCCGCGAATAACAAAGCTCCGGCTCTCAGCTCAAACGCTGGACCCCATCCAGTTGCTAAATTAGTTTCACTTCATTACTTAGAATCAAATCTCCCTGTCCAGTATCACCAAAAATAGTACTTGGTTATCAGGCACCAAACCAGACAAAGCCGTGAGGTCCGCAGCCTGTACAGATGAGCCTGTCACCCGCGCAGCGATTCAAAGCTCAGTGAGAGTCTATCTTCCTTACCCTGTGCTATGGGGGCCTCATGGAGAAGTCACTGGGATGTTTAGGCATGGAGTACACTGAAACCTGTCACTGCCTTCTGCAACAAGTGCATGGAGTCTAAGCTCAGGTCGTCTTGTCCGCCTGTGACTTTCCTACTGTTGTGATGTGAATCAGTCACCAGTCCTGTTTGTTCCTCACCCCTCACCTGCTTGGACCATTACTTTCCTTTCCTGCAATTTTGTTTCTTTTTTTCTTTTCTTTCTTTCTTTCTTTCTTTCTTTCTTTCCTGACTGGGGAATTCCAGGTGGTGGCTAGTACTTCCCTAAACTCCAACATGAAGTAGGTCTGAACAACCATTGCTGATGGAATATATGTATTTTCTAACTAAGGTGAGCAGTGGCTTTTGCCTTAAAAATTGAACTCTGCTTGGAAGAGTTGAAGATGAGAGAATGTTTTCAAAATTTCATATGCCTTTTTTGGTAAAATGCCCTTTCCTTTATGACGAGATACGGATAGTAGTATTATGTATTTGTTTAATTGTTTAGGTTCTTAGTTGGCAAAATAAATTTGCAGATCTATGCTGGCTTCCAAATCTATGTTGCTGAAATTTTTTCTGGCCCAACAGGATCCACATATCTAGAACCACTGCTCAAAATCCCACAGCTGCAATTTCTAAAGCTTCAGCTTATGCCAAGGCAAGAGGGTGGGGTTTTTTTGTTCCCTTTTCACACACTATGTAAATGCATTAAAGAAACATAAAGTAAACCTTAAACTGTGAAGTCTGCTCTTCTTCACACTTCACTTCTGCTGAGTAAGACTGGATGCTCAGCACATGGTCCAGGCAGATAGCTCCAGGGCCAGGCAAGGCCAGCCTGCAGAGCCCTGTAGCAGACAGCATGGGTTGCAGCGTGCCCTGTAACTGCCTTGCATTTGTGCTTGGCTACAAGGTGCTAAGCACTTGGTACTTGTACCCAAAAGATTCTGTGCTGAATGTCAGTGGCTCAGCACCCACATCTATACTCCATGAGTGCAAGTGCTTGACCTCAGCATGCCACGGTGGGTGTCCACTGGCTGGTCATCCAACGACTTGCTGTTGGGTTCTGTTCCTGCACATGGTGACTCCACCTGACACTCCCCACAATTCCCCAGCAGTCCCCTTCATCTCCATTTCCTTCACCAAGCTTCATTCATGTCTAGCTAGCACCTGAACAACGGAACAAAGTAAAGAAGCAGAGTTAAGCAAGCCTCTGCCGTGGTGTAGAGCACAGGGAGCAATTTAGGGGAAGGGAAGAAAAGCTTATGATTTTTAACCCCTAACTTCTTTTTTCCACATTTTTATTGGTGCATAATACATGTGCATAATGATGGGATTTGTTGTTACAAATTCATGCATGCACACAGTGTAACAATATAATTTGGCCAATATCACTCCCCAGCACTTCCCCTCTCCCCTCCTTCTCCCACCCCCTGGTCCCTTTTCTTCTACTGATCTCATTCTTTTCATATTTAATTCATAAATAATAACATATATGAAGGTTGGTTCTACTTCTAAAAATAAAGCTTTAAGAAGTGTTTTGTCCCTGTGCCTTTTCTAACCCAGTGTCCACCTC
>PVKS010003205.1:0-107028 GCA_004027875.1 Aplodontia rufa | reverse complement strand
CTAAAGTATTAATGTAAAATAGCATTAATCGTTAATAAAATTTTTTCAGTTGATGTGATCCATTTTTTCTTAATTGTATTCTGTCTCCTGACAGAACTGTCTTGAGTTTCAAGTAGGGAAAATTATCTCTTGCCTAACTCTCATACAGCAGAATTTAAATAGTTCAAATATGAATTCATAAGACTGTAATTATTAATACTTACAAAAGTGTTACTCACATGCAGTGTGGTTTAGGATTTTATTTTCTTTTTTTGAGTATATTTCTCCCTTGACCCCTTGACATTGTCTTTGATGTGCAGAGAAGCAGCCAAACCTTATTCCCCAAGCCTGTTCTTATGGGAAATTACGAAGGATGAAGAATCTGTGATTCGTGTCTTTAAAAGGCTCTTCTCTGATTATTCCTAGGACTACTGGAAAGGAGTTTGCTCTGAAGATTATAGACAAAGCCAAGTGTTGTGGAAAGGTATGGTATGCATAACTGCTTCGTAAAAGAAACTGAAATAACGTGATGAGATGTTTAGTAGGAGGAGCGTTTGACAAGACCATTCTAGCAGCAATAGGCTACCAGTTAACAGCGTTTGGGAAAGCACTCAGATGCTTTTTTCCTCTGTTTCTCAGAAACTTTAATCCTAAAGTAGTAAATTGTTTGTTATTTATTTATTTTTAAGGAGAGAGGGACAGTGAAAGAGAAAGAGACAGTAAATTGTTTTGATATTGGTTCCAGCTATAGAAAATACAAGTTCTCTTCTCTGGATGATGCTTAGTTAAAAATCCAGCAACTTTGAAAAGGTCTGTTAAGAACTGTGAGGGGTCGACTTTAATTTCAAGTTTACAGTTGGTCTTCCAGCTTTGTGGAGTTGGCAGAAGACTCGGGATGCCTGGGTGAGACAGAGGACTGGAGCAGGTGGCATAAACTCCTGGTTTCTTTGATTTCCCTTCACTCCCAAGTGCCGTGGAAGCGATACGAAGCTGTACACACGGTGCGCTTGTGTCAGAGCGGAGGATGCACAGGCTTAGGAAACCCCAGTCTTAGGAGGGAGCTGCTAGCAAACTTGCACCAGTTTTTCCCCCAGAGGAAAACATTTTTATTATTATGGTCATGAAAGAAATCTGCCCATTGCCCCTAAGGGAAAGCTTCTCTGTGTGTTCTGAGGGTGCTGGCTGTATAGATATCCTTGAAAACATGAGTCAGAACAAATGCTGGTGAAGATGGGTGTAAACACTGTGAGGAACTCCATTCTCAACGTGACCAACGTTTGTTTGTTTTTCCTTAACTCTCAAACTGGGGTGGGAAAAAAATCAGCTACTGAAATGCTAGAGTACTGATGCTTTAGCTGTTTGGAAAAAAAAAAAAATTTCGTTGACAGTGATTACATCGAATTTTTTTTTTTTTTGAGAGAAGGACAGAAGAGAGAGAAAAATAATTTTTATTTAGTTTTTCGTGCAGCTTTCATTGCTCTGAGACTTCATCGTATACATGGTGCCGGGGTCTGAACTCACATACTTGCGTGTGCTGGGCAAGTGCTATAACCGCTGAGCCACCTCTCCAGCCCGATTATATCGACTTTGATAGGTTCTTTCCTGATAGCATGTCCTTTTAGAGAGAGAGCAGGCTGGTCTAGAACTATGGTGCCCAAGACTAGAGCACCCAGTCACTTGTGGAAGACACGGAATGAGGCTGGTCTGAACTGAAGTCCACTGCAAGAGTGAAACGTGCACCAGACTTCAAAGACTCAGCACTATAAAATTATCCTTGTTTTTGATCGAATGATCATATCATATTTTGGATATATAGGTTAAACAAGTCATAGTTTAAAAATGAATTTTTCTGGCTTTTCAGTTTTTTAAATGTAGCTAATAGAAAATTTATAATTACAGTATGAATCACATCATATTCCTGTTCAACAATGTTACTTTAGAGCCAGATGATACAAAGTTTCATCCTGGCTCAGCCTCCTCTTCCTGTATGACCCCAGGGTGCTCATGGGGAACCTGTTTTCTCCCTCTAACGGATGCTTACTAGTAATACCTAAGGCGTTAGGTTAGTCGTGATGGTTAAACCAAGGCATGGAAAGCATGTGGAAAGGTGCCAGTATACAATAAGAATTTAACATGTGTTTATTTATTTATATCAGTACCTGGGGTCAAACCCAGGGCCCCCTGCTATGGTACACTGAGCTGCATTCCTGGCCCACATGTTAACTTCAACATTTTAATACTCCAGAGGAATTCAGAATTTGAATTCAATAGGATTTGATGTGATAGTAGTGATTTTATAATTATGGAGCTCCTAAACTAGTCTTTATTGGACATCTACAAAGTTGTATATCTTTCACAGTAAAGTTAAAATGTTATGATAAAGTTTTAGAAAATTTTTCTCAGAGTTCCTAAAACAGAAAATCCAGGAAGCAAATCTGTCACTTACTTTACTCTCACTTGTTCTAACAATATTATTAGTGTTTTCACTGGGAATGACCTTTTCCCACATGTAACTGTTGCTTTTAACATCCGTTGTAGAGTTTAAGCAGAGTGTGTCATAATTTGGGGAGCCAGGTTCTATACAACTATATTAACAGTTATTTTTAAAAAGTAAAAAATAGAATTGCTGTGGTAAGATTATTTACCTGATTAAAATTTAAGTAGTTATCTTCATAGTTGAAAAAAAATATTTGTACACTAAAAAATTTAGTGATATACAAAGTGCTAAGACAAACATTTCAAACATTTGGGTTTTGTCTTTCCTTTTTATTGACTGCCATTCTGCTTTTATAATTCATAGTCATCTACTTATTTTCCATCCTTACCTATGTCTTATTTGAACAACTATTCCATGTTAAGACTGCATAAAATTATGGTTTTAAAATTTATCTGGGGGCTGGAGTAGTGGCACATTGGTTGGAGTGCTTACCTGGCATTCATAAAGACCTGGATTCAAACCCCAGCAAGCACCACGTACACAACTAAGTGTTGGAACAAAAAATAGATGAAAAAAATAAATAAAATCGATTCTTAAAAAACAAGGAGAAGAAGAAGAAGAACAATAACAAAACCGTGATCTGTTTTAATAGGTCAATTTTTTTCACCATGGAATTTTTGTTTTGTGTATTTTATTTTATATTTTGCAGTACTGGTGATGGCACCCAGCGGTGCACTACTGCTGTGCTACATCCCCAGACCTTTTGTGTTTAATTTGGCCTCACTAAGTTGCCCAGGCTGGCCTTGAACTTGTGATCCTCCTGCCTCATCTTCCCGAGTCACTGGGATTATAGGCATGTACCTGTAATCTGACTAAAATTTTATTTTCAGATAAAAATGGTATAGATGATTCATTCTTTAAAAATGAGGGGAACATTTAGCCACTGTTCTGGAGTATGTTGCCTCCCTCCGCCTTATGGGTTGTAAATAGAAAACAAGTTATACTGAAATATCTGCCATTTATTAAACTGTATGATTCCTTCCAGCTTGGATGTATTGGAACTTTGGACATTGCCTTCAGTAACACAAAGCATTTGTAGGAGCTTTTAAAGATAAGGAAGCAGAGACTTAGGTTAAATAGCTTCCCAGAAGTCACAGAGGCAGAGCCATGATTTAGGGGTGTTTGGTGTCCTGTCCATTGAATAATCTGCCATGCACCTTGAGTTGAATTTATTTGTTTCTTTTCAGTAAAAAGAACCTGGGGAAAATTCTCATCTCTTTTGCTTTCTGTTTGTTCTTCTTTAGTATACATGATTATTATTAGGTTACTTTATTCATTCACCTCAAATTTGGTGTGTGTGTTGCATCTCTAGGATGCCGGGCTAGGAATGGGTGATTTAACCTAAGAATTATCACCAACTCTGCAGAGAGTTATAGGAGTTTCGGGGAAGCGTGTGGGAGAGAAGCAGGTGACCAGGAGATGCCATAGAGCAGCAAGCATTCGAGCTGGCCCTGGAACCGTGATTGGATTTCAGCGGAAGGAAAGCCTATGGTAGCCAGAAGAGCTGAGCAAAGGTTCAAGTACACAAAGCACGTTGGGTCCCTCTGAGGAGGAGGTGAGTGCAAGATCTGCCCCCAGCCAGGTCCAGGAGGCTGTTGAGAAGGCTGTGGTTTTGAATTCTTCAGTTCTAACCTTTTCTTTCTCAATCGGTATTTGTTGACTCTCCATTGTGGATGCACCCTGGGCTTTCTGTTGAGGTTCTTGCAACTGCTCTTTCTCTTCCCCTGTACCGCTTTGCATTCATTGCCGACATGTTACAGGCTCTGTGCTACTCACAGTGACCAGAATCCCTGACAAGAACAACTTAGAGGACGCAAGGTTTACTCACAGTTTCAGAGGTTTGGTTCGTGGCCAGCTGGGCCCAAGGTGAGGCAGAACCTCATTGCTGAAGAGTGCGGTGGAAGACTGTTGCTCCATCCATGGGTGCCAGGGAGCAGAGAGGCCATGAATGGTGCAGCCAGAAAGGCCCACGAGGCGAGGCTGCCCCAGTCCTTTGCAGAGCAGGTCCCACCACCACGTGTCTTAGACATTGTGTGCGGTTCCTGTTGCCCCGCTGGGTTCCAGTCTTGTTTGGGTCCCACTCCTGCTTGCTATGCCTCTGGTTCCCCCTTTGGAATGGGAATGAGTATGTACTCTGTGCCATTGAATGATGGACATGTGTAATTCACCTTTGACCATTACAGGGTCTCACAACGTTTGCCTTGAGTTTCAGAGGAAATTTTGGACTTGGACTTTTGGGCAAGGCTGGAATCGTTAAGACTTTGGGGACTTTTAGAGATAACTAAATGCATTTTGCATCCTGAGATGGACATGAGCTTTGGCAACCAGGGGCAGAATGTTATGGTGTGGATAAGAGACGTTCCCCTAAATCTCTTGTGCTCATTCATGCAGGAATATTCAGAGATTAAATGATTGGATCATGAGAGCTATAACCTGATCAGGCTATCCTAGGAGGAACAGGTGAACTGGGTGGCAATTGTAGTGGGGTGGAGCATGGCTGGAGGAGGTAGACACTGAGGTTGTGCCCTGGAAGGGTTCATCTTCCCTGTACCCCCATCCTCTGCTTTCCTCTCACCATGAGTGGAGTGTCTTCCCCGAGTCAGGCCCTTCCGCCATGATGCTCTGCTTTATCTTGGCCCCAGAGCCCTGGAGTAGACCCACCACACCACTGACTAAGTCTCTGAAACCATGAGCCAAAATAAACTTCCCCCTACTCTAAGTTGTTCTTGTCAAGTATTTTGGTCACAGCAATGCAAAGCTGACTAACTCAGTCCCAGACAGCACATAAATCCCAAAGTGTATTCCATTGGTTTTCTGAGGCTGTTGGAATAAATTACCACAAACTTGGTGGCTTAAAACAACAAATTATTCTCACAGCGCTGGAGGCCTGAAGTCAGAAATCCACGCTCCCTCTGGCGATTCAGGGAAGAACCTGTCTCTTTCCTCTGAACAGTTTCAGGTGACAGATGGAGTTCTCAGGCTTGTGACCATGTCACTCCTCTTCTATGTGAGATCCCTTGCCTCTTTCTTAGAAGACACATGTGATGGCATTTAGAGCTTGCCCAGATAATCCAGGGCTATCTCTATATTGCAAAACCCTTAATCACATCTGCAGAAAGCCTTTGTGCAAATGTTGCAGTATTTACAATTTCTAGGGATTAGGCCTTGACATCCGTGGGTGTCATTAGGCCATTGTTTGGTCTATTATATGTGTTTACCCCAGAAGTCACATACAGGGATTTGAAGATTTTATCTCTCCTGCTGTATGGTCCTCAGCAGTGTTCGCTGAGCAGGCCAGCTGCGAGTTGCACATCCAGTGTTGAGTGGGAGGGGTGCAGGAGGTGTGTGCTCGTTCACACAGCACTTCAGTTCCTCCCGGGTGTTCGCAACTGTGCTGGGCGCTGGAGAGTGAGGTCTTAGTTCCAGAGGGCTACAGACCAGCACCCACACCGTTGGAAGGAGACCGTGAGTCCCAGTGCAGGGGACCGTGAGAGCATGTGAGTCATCTAAGCCAGCCCTGATGGAGCAGGGGAGGCTGCTTAGAGGAGGCGAGATCCAGTCTGGTCCTGAGCAACAGATAGGAGATCACAAGAAATAGGGAAAGTTCCAGACAGAAGATGACCCCTGTGACATGCCTGGAAGGTGAGACATTGGCACGAGGGGTAGGGACAGGTGAATGGATGGATTTAGAGGCTGCTGAGGTGGTAGATGGGCAGGAATTGGTGAGAGATGGGATGCTTAGAGGAGGAGTCAAATGGGGTGGAATTTCCCATTCAGCTTTGGGTAGCCAGGGTCATTCAGTGAGAAAGAGGATACGGAGGAAAGGGCTGTTTGCTAAGGCTGGGAAGGATGGAGAAAAGATGGCTAGTTTGATTTCAGAGAATTGTTTGCTCTCACACTTTGTTTCTCTGTCTCTGTGTTAAAAATCACCATGGCCAAAGGTAAGGCAGTGTCCTTTGCCAGGTTGGCCGTTTCCATGTCGTTTACCCTCCTGCCGAACTGTGGAACACTGCCACAAAATGATGCACAGGTAAATTATTTGGAGTTAGAATAGTTACTCCCTTGGCATAAAGAATGGTAGATGATTAAATAATGTTAAGTTCAGTGTGGTTCAGGTCAAAAGTAATACTCATTTTTTTTAAGGACAGAATGAGAGAATCAACTTTATTTTAGTTTTTCATCTGGTTTTCTTTGCTCTGACACTTTGTTGTGTATGTGGTGCTGGGGTTTGAACCCCGGTCCTTGCACATGCCTGGCAAGCACTGTAACCACTAAGCCACCACTCCAGCCCCAATACTTATGTTTTATTTAGATATATTCTGGAAGGGACTGGAGTGGTAGCTCAGCAGTAGGTATTTGTGTGGCATGCGCAAGGACCTGGATTCAAACCCCAGCACCACATACACAACTAAGTGTGGGAGAAACAAAAGCCAGAGGGGGGGAAAAACAACTGATTCATTCTCTCCCTCTCCTTTCCTCCCTTTCTCTTAAAAATAAAACAGAAGGGGCTGGAGCGGTAGCTCAGCTGTTACAGCGCTTGCTTTGCATGCGTGAATACGCCAGTTCAAACTCCAGCACCACATACACAACCAAATTTTGGAGGAACAAAGTCATATGAAAAACTAAATAAAAATTGCTTCTATTTTTCTCTCTCTCTGTCCCTTTTTCTTTAAAAAAGAAAAAAAAATATTAGAAACAAAGACTATGGGTTACATAAGAGGGAGATAATGTCTGTGAGCATTTCTATCAAGTACTGTTGTTTAGCTTCTGATGGAGACTGGTTTAAAAAGTTCAGTGTTCCTTCATGGGCATTTTTCTTCAAGGTCAACTTCTTGGATTTTATTTTCTTAAAAAGTTTCATGTAGGGACTGGAGCTGTGGCTCTGCAGATGCAGTGCTTGCCTGGCATGCACAGGCACGCGGGTTTGAACCCCAGCACCAGGTACGCAACGAAAAACACATGAAAAACTAAATAAAGTTGATTCTCTCTTTCTCCCCCTCTCTCTCACTGTCCCTCTTTCTTTTATTCTTTAAAGGTGGTCTTAACAATTAGGAGGGAATCACTGTCATACAATCAAGAACAAATGTATAACGGCAGAGCAGCCAAGGCTGATGCCACTCACGGGCAGATTTACAGGGACAGAAAGGTTGAGAAGCAGAGGCTGACAGTTCCCACCTCCCTACGTTCCCTCCTTAGAGAACTGGCTGTTAGCAGATTGCAGTGAGCCAAGACACTGAGCAATGGTGGAAGAAATGGTGCTGTAATACTTTGCCATATAACACTGTTGGTGGCCCTGGAAGGAGTTCCACAGTGTGTCCCCAAAGACTTTCCATGTGCCTTTTGTTAAAAAAGATAATAACTTTTGGGAGTTGTAGTCTTCTTGTGTGGTGGATATCTTAAGTCCCAATTTGAGAGGGCTGCTTGGGGTGGTAGGAGAGGTTACTTTATATTTATAAATTAACATCACCAGCAGAGCCCCAGAAGAGGGGTAAGTTTCTAGACTCCCCCAGTTTCCAAGAACAGGAATAGGGAGAAGAAACGAAGTGATAGATCCACTTAGCTTTGAAATGAAAACCCTAAAACAAACTAAGTGATACACACCTGTAATCCCAGTGACTTGGGAGGCTGAAGCAGGAGGATTGCAAGTTTGAGGCCAGCCTCAGCAACTTAGCAAAACCCTGTCTCAAATTAATGAAGAAGGAGGGCTGGGGTTGTAACTCAGTGGTACCATGACTGCGGGCTCAATCACCAATACTATAAAATGGAAAGCCTATTTTATTACCTTGGTAGTAACTGCCGTTGTCTTTGCGTCACTTAAGAGTGAAACAAATTCATCCGCTTGCTATTTACAGGTTTAGCAAAGTAGATATCACTCTGCTTTTTTTGGCACAGATGATCTAAATGTGTGAATAAATGTGGAAGGTTTGCCAAGCTTTTCCTTTGTGACCAGAGGGTGGGGTGAACAGCTGCTTCTGGAGGGAGGGACCAAGCGCTGGCCCCTCTGCAGCAGAATACTGTCCTGCACCCTAGAAAGATGGTGTTTGGAAATGGGTAGGAGGCCCTGGCCCTGGCTTCCCAGATGTGGCTTGCCAGGGTCTGAAGATTGCTGTATTTCCTGGGGAATTGGGAGTGTTGGTTGAATCCTAAGTCAGAGGCTTCCAGCCTTGCTCCTTAAAAGGAGCATAGGTTTCAAGTTTTTCTTCTTATACAAGTCTTGGTGTGGTTCTTCACCTCAGTGTGATGCTAGTGGTCTTTCCTGTCTTTTTAAGGAACTAAATATTTTCATCTTTAGAGCTGTCATTGTCATTTAGAAAAATTACTGCTTGAATTTTACTGAAGTAGCCCCCTTTGAAAAGTGATGTGTAGTACAAGAAGGGGACTTGGATCCCAGAACCCTAGTTTACCTTCCTCCCTCCAAGGTCCATTCTAAGGATGAAGAGTTAAAACATTAATGAGGCCCTTACAGTGACTGACAGACACACGGTGAGCACATTTCTAGTGACTGTTGGTTCCTCTCTTCCCTCTACTTCTAAATGCTAAAAGCATTTGCACTGTCACCTGCCAACATTTATCAAGTGACTTCTTGGACAAGCATGGTGCATTCCATTTTCAAGGAGCACAACCTTTGCAATGCAAGAGTTTGCGGCAGATTTTCTCTGCATGCTGCTTACTCATTTGTCATAATTAATACCTCCAGCTGTTGTCAAAAAGGATTTAGAGTACAAAAATACGTATATATGTGGATGCACAAAGATGAGAGAGAACCATCAATGGCATCCCAACGAGGAATAAAACACTAGCATATCGAAACACTAAATTTAGCTCTGAGATTCCTAATGGTGAAGGCGGCTGAGCAGTATGAATGATGTGTATGCGTGTATCTGGATGTGTGTGTACATGTGTGTTTAGTAGTGAATGAGATTTCTTAAAAGGTAGGTTTTATGTCAAAGCTATCCTGTTGGAATACCTGGAATGTGGTAAAAGGGCATTTAGCAAATTTTATGGAGCGTTCTGTAAATTCAAATTCATCATTGAAGTTAATGAGGATCAACAAACATTGTCGAGAGGCTTTCATGTCTCAAATAAAGCAATCTTCGTTCGTGATTCATGGCTTCATGTATTGAGAATAATTCCTTCATTCTGTGAGTAAACATTTTGCTACAGTGCTGATCCCAACTGCATCCCTCACCAGGACTGATAATCAGGTGGCATTTTCAGAGAAGCGATTAGAGCTAAAATGACGGTAGTGGTCCCTGAGGCACTGTATGTATTCAGATTTCAAAATACAAGAAGATAAGGATTATCCATCTGGTGAACGCTTTCATACACAGTCACAAAGGGAGGAAGTTTCCTTATGAATTTGATCATGGAATTAAAATTCATATAGGTAATGGTTAAACAGTAAAAATGTTTAATGCCAGAAGTGTTTTTTAAAAAGAAAAAAAAAAAACCCAGGGATGCCTAACTATTGAACCACATCACCAGCCCTTATTGTTTTTATTTTGTGAAAGGGTCTCACTAAGTTGCTTAGGGCCTCAATAAGTTGCTGAGGCTGGCCTGGAACTTGCGATCCTCCTTCCTCAGCCTCCAGAGTCCCTGGGTTGACAAGTGTGCACCCCTGCACCTGATTCCGCATGGCTTGCCTTACTTTGGAGCATATGCTGGGACTAGGAAATGGTCTGGCTGACTTGCGGGGCGCAGTGCCGTGTGCCCACGCGTTCTTCGGGTCAAAGCTCCTCTGGGTGTTGAAGAGACAGAAGGCTTTGTGCTTTGTGTTCCAGGGCAGCACACTGAGTCCCTCTGGGGGATGTTCAGAGCTCTGGTTCTTTTTGGTAGTGACAATAAAATGTCCACACTGACCTGTCCGTCCCTGTAGGAGCCACGCGGGCCAGGTGGCTGCCTCTCTGTCAAGAGATGCATCCTTTGGCCTCAGGTATACTGACCATGTGCCGCTGTCCTCCAGTCCGTGTGGACAGAGCAGAGGGTGACGTGGTGTCTGACCCTCTCTACGCCCTCGGTTTGATAGGAACACCTGATTGAGAATGAAGTGTCAATTCTGCGCAGAGTGAAACACCCCAACATCATCATGCTCGTCGAGGAGATGGAAACCGCCACTGAGCTCTTCCTGGTGATGGAACTGGTCAAGGTAAGAGGGTGGACAGGCTTCTTGGTGCCCAAACCTAACAGTGCTCCCAAGGATCTGAACAGAAACGCTTTGCTCCCTGTGACTTTCCTTCTTCACCACCAATTTTAGGGGGACTGTGGCACTTTCTTCATCTGGTCTTTGGTGGGTGGTGCCACTGATGTTCAGATGTGTTCTTTTCCATATCTTTAGGGTGGAGATCTCTTTGATGCCATTACTTCCTCAACCAAGTACACGGAGAGAGATGGCAGCGCCATGGTGTACAACTTGGCTAACGCCCTCCGGTATCTGCATGGGCTCAGCATTGTGCACAGGGACATCAAGCCAGAGAACCTCTTGGTATGTCATCTTCACATCTTCTGTTCCACCTCACATGGCCATTTCCTTTAAAATGATTGTGATCCTGTGCAAACAGGCAGTGACATACTGGGGCCTAAACCAGTCCTGCAGTGAGAGCTCAGGTCCTTCAGCAAGACTCAAATCAATGACCATAAAGTACTCATGGGTTTCTTGAATTGATTTGTACTTCCTGTTAACCAGACATTAGATGTTTTGATTGATTTTCATTTGTTTTATTTACATTGTTGGTTTTCATTTATAGTTTGGGCTGAGTATCATCCTTTGGGAGGGGAGCTTATCTGAGTGTTCTGTACCGTGGTAATCCAAACACATATTTCTCACCCTCAGTAGTTAAGACTTTAGAGCAACAGTGTCACAGCTCCGTTGCTTCTGACCATCCTGGTCTCCGTTTCAGCGTCCTCTCTCCCTACCATTGGCAAACCTGTTCATCTTGTGGGGCACTGGGGGCATGAATCTGATCTTCCACGCTGCCCCAGACCCCCGGAGCGGAGTTTAGTCCTGGTTACTTCAGGTTTCTGCTGCACTTGGCCACAAGATTGTGACGTTTATCATTTGCTGATCTATCCCCTTGGGATTGTAAAGCAGAGATGAGGTTTATGTCTCATATATTTTTTTCTTTCTCCAATGCCTTGGACAGTGCCAGGTAAGCACGTTGTGGCTGTGTGGAGATAATACTGATGGCTGGCTCCTGGCAGTCACCGAGCTAGCCAGGATTTGGCACTTGTCCGTACAGCCTGCCTCAGGGCTTGCACCACACTCAGCTGGTTAAAGGAACATGTGCAGACTTTGAAGGGATGTTTTTTAAATCCAGAGCTTCCATTTTTCCTTATTGATTAATAGCATTTGCTAATTTCTCAGTGTCCATTTAAAAGTATGTGAATTTTTTGTTGTTTTACTATCCTCTGCCTTGAGGGAGTTAAACAGGTTATGATCCCTAAACCCCAAATCCAAAATTTAAGATGCTCCAAAATATGAAATTTTTGAATACCAACATGTCACAAGGTGAATATTTCATGCCACAAGTCTTTGTTTCATGCACAAAATTATTTAAAATGTTGTCTGTGAAACAAATTAATTTTGTGTTGAACTTGGACTTCATCCCCAAAATATTATGTATATGCAAATATTCCAAAATACCAAACATTTCTGTTTCTGCATTTATTTTTTTAAGGGAAGGTATTTCACTATGTTGCCTAAGTTGGCCTCAGACTCCTGGGGTCAATGAAGTTACCCAAACCTAGTGACTCAAGGGTTGAACGTTTTCCCTCATTTGTGGAGGCTGGAGCAAAACCCAGGCTTGGGTAAAAGGTTGTCAAACTCATGTGTTATTAGACCCAGCAAAGGCATAGCAGCACATAATCTGCAGGAACCATAGATAAGTGGGGAGGGGAAGGCAGAGGGGAGGGGACAGGGAGGCAGGATAGGGAGGCGTCTAGGGGGAGGAAATCAATAATGTAACATACTCTTTACTCCCCTGAGAATCCAAATAATACTATGCAATCATTTAATTCTAGAAAGTTCACAACCTAAACATTTATATCGCTTGTAGCGGCAAAATATAGAAGAATCAAGAGCCTGGGGTATGGGGGTAATTCTGGTTTAGGAACAAATGCATATCATATTGTTACTTTATATGCATTTATGATTATACAATAACTCAGTTTGTTAATAAAAATATCAAAAACTCCTGGGCTCAAACCATCCTACTGCCTCGGTTTCCCGAGTAGCTAGGACTATAGATGTGCCACTTTCTGCTAACATGACCTTCTTCATGGTTTTTTTTTAAACAATGCTGGGGATGAATCCCAGGATCTTGCACATGCTGGGCAAGTACTCCATCAAACTTAACCTAGAAGAAAAGTCTCTGCTATGTTAAAAAAAAAAAGTCTGTGCCTACTCTGTGTTATGAACTCGAAGGAGGAATGGAGAGGTATAAGTCAGGCCTCAGGATAAGAGCAGAAAAGTGGTGCTCACATTCACAAACTGACGTTATGATGTGGCAGCATCTGCCAGGCCCCTCCACCATCTGACTGAGCTTGACCAGGGGCTTCGCAAGCAAAGGTGACGGGGCAGGGGGGCTTTCTCCAGGTGTGGCCACGCCAGTGTATTAATCAGGATGCCCCTCACGCTTCTTCTGCACAGTCCGTCTCACCCTAGTGGACCCAGTTATGGATATTCTCTGTGAACATGGAAGCCACAGATTTCTGGGGAATGAGCGATTACTCTAAGCCAGTCTGTCCCCCAGCCCTGATTGCCAAGGCCCAGCAAGGAAGGAGACAGAGGCATTACAGGGAGTGTCCGTTTTCCCACTCCCACCTCCGCTTCTGCTCATGGTCCCCCTCCCCTTTTCGTTTGTAGCGCTGGGGCTGGAACCCAGAGCCTTGTGCATGCTAGGTAAGCACTCTACCATGGGGCTCCACCTGCTGCCTGCCACTCAGTTGCTTAACGTGCATGAAATCACCTTAGAACGGAACCCAAGGCTTTTCTTGCATCATACATCCAGGGTAGATAAGGTGCTAGCGTGGATGTCTCCAACATCTCGTGTCTCAGAAAGGAACAGGAAATCAGAATCGAGCTCCTCTTCTAGTCCAATCTGTCCTAAATGAGTGTCCACCTTTCCTAAAACCAGCACCAACCTCCTGTGCTACCCAGAGGGGAGCAGGAAGATGACGAAACTGACATGCAGATGATGCTGGTGTGTGGCGTAGCAAGGCCATGGGTCAGGCTCCAGAAACAGCCTTGGTTGCACATGTGAAGTAACCTGTAGATTGAAAACCCTAGCTGAGATCGCTCCTCTGCCTCTGGGTTTAGTCAGCAGGTCCGCAGGCACCGGCCTTGGAGGAGACGCGCCGCTGGGGCTCTGAACGTAAACACCCAGAGCAACCATCAGCCTCTTCCTGTCCAAGAACTAATTCAGTTTTTAAACACCAAGGCATTTGGACATCTGATTTGCATCTCCTTCCTGGGTAGCAGTGTCATAATTTAAAACCCTGCCAGCAGAGATGTATGGGTCACTGTGTCAGGGAGCACAGGGGTGGCCGTTAATGCTGTGAGTTACAGCCTGGCAGTGCCCTGTCAGAGTTAACTATGAGAGACCAGTGATAAATTCCACCTTTTCCAGGAGTTCTGGGGACAGGGGAGAGAAGAGGGTTGGTTTCTCATGTTTGAAGTCCCCTAAATCATTATGTTGACATTTTATTTAGAGAGCAGGCCGTGTTCACTTCGTATGTGGGACCTGCATTCCCCACATTTTCTACTTTTGCATTCCAAGAGCAACTTTTGTCAGAGCATCACGGTGTGTGGTGGGGCATTTGAACTCTGCAGGACTGGAGTTCTCACAGCTGCGGTTGAAATCCACGCAAGGTCTGTGCACGTGCAGGCCGCAGTCAGGGTCTGGCAGGTCTGCCAGTTGCGTTCAGAGACAGAAGGTACTGCAGAATGATGTGGCAGTAAGCAGGCAAGAAAGTTGCTAGTAAGGGTGCTGGCTGCAAACCTCATTTGTTCACTTATTAATAGCTTGAGTTCTTCAGGTCTCAGTCTCCACATCTGCAAAATGGAGATAATAGCTCTGTAATTGCCCAGTGGGCTTGCTATGTAGGTCTACTAATACAGTGTTTGGAAGAATATATCTCTAACATCCTTGAGAACGCCTTTGGAGTTCCTGTTCATTTATTCACTTCTTTATTAAAGTCACTGTCTTCTCCCTCTTCTCTCTCTCCCCACCTCTCCCCATCCCCCTCCATCTCCCTGTGGTAGGGGGATGGAACCCAAGGCTTCCTACATAATTCTAGGAAAGTGCTGCAAACCAAATTAACCCCCAGCCCTAAAGTCAGTATATTCTTTATTTCTTTTTTTGGCAGTGCTGGGGATTGAGCCCAGGGCTTTGGGCTTGCTGGGTAGTTTCTTACTGAGCTACACCCCCAACCCTAAAGTCAGTTTTTTAAAGGAATGCTATGAACAGTGTATGTTTAATTTTTCTTCTTTCTTTGAAGAGAATCTCCAGCTAAGATTTGAAATTGACTCGTATTTTATGTATTTCCTTCTGTGTGTAGCACTGGGGAGAGATGAATCAGGCCTGTCTGCCCCTGACACTTCCCCTTTGATGGTTAGCCGAGGAGTACTGCTTGCCCAGATATAATTCAGCGACTCTACACTGTTCAGTCCCTTCCTATTTCTGCTCCTGCATCTAACTCTGAATTCTTTATGGGGAATGTGAAAAATGGGGCTTTGGGGACTTCTGAGATTCTGACAGCGACTCTGAATGCCCCTAGGCATCTCCAAATTGAGTGTTTAAAATAAACACTATTTTTCAAAACTAGTACCTAATGAGTGTATCTTTAAGTTGTAAAAACAAAATAACAATGACATCATTACTTTTTTTTTGACTCATGATTCAGATGTTTAGGAAATTATGCTTATAATATTCTTATCACTGAAATTACTTAGGGAATTTCTAATGTCTGGGTTTTGGAAAATGCGTCATAAATCCTAACTGTAATTATATTCGGCTATTATTCTTACTGTTTACATTAGTCTAATGAATGGAAAGTTGTCCTAAGACTGTGGCATGAGTAAGAATCTGGACTCTGTGACTTTAGGCTAAATCATTAATATCTTTGAATATGTTTCTGCTGACTCAAAATAGAAATATCTGAGAGGGACTTAAAATTCTCATCACTATTGCTGTGACCTTTTTTTTAGAGAGAGGAACAGTGAGGGAAAGAGAATCACCTTTATTTAGTTTTTCATGGGATTTTCGTTGTTCTAATACTCCATTGCGTACATGGTGCTGGGGTTTAAACCCATGTCCTTGTACACGCCAGACAAGTGCCATGACCGCTGAGCCACCACTCCCGCCCCCTGTGACCCTTATAAGTCATAAAGAAGTGTTTGTAATAAAAAGCATGGAAGACGCTATTGAAATCCGAGGCTGGAGCGGTGGCTCACAGTTATAGTGCTTGCCTGGCATGCACCAGGATGTGAGTTCAAATCCCAGCACCACGTTCACGAGGAAATATCAGAGCAACAAAGGCACATGAAAAACTAAATTAAAAAAAAAAAGAAAGGATTCTCTCTCGCGCGCGCTCTCTCTCTCATTGTCCCTGTCTCTTTAAAAAGAAAAAAATCCCAGATGAAAACTGTTCTTACTCAGATGAGGGCCTTCTAGGTAAAGGAGGAGCTCTGTTTTGTTTTGTTGTTTTGTTTTGTGAAGCAGACAAGAGAGAGGTAATTTTGTTTTTTCGTCTGGTTTTGTTTTTCCTCTACGTAGTTGTTTGTGTGGTGCTGGGAATAGAACCCAGGTCCTCGTGCACACCAGGCAAGCCCTCTTCTGCTGAGCCACCACCACTTCATCCCTGCTGTACTTTTTCTAATGCCTGTGAATCTTGGGGAATCCTTGGTATGGGGAGCCCTGAGGTCTTGATGCTTCCTGTCGATGACTAAAAATCAGCCATCACCAAGAATCAGACTAATGGCTGATGGTGTTAACATGCTTGTCTGGACAAAACTCCGTTGTCTAGACTTTTCCTCCAGTTAGCAGTAATTGAGATGAAAATCTGTTTCAGTCCACATTAAGATGAGAGGAAAAGCAAATTAAACATATTTAAAATACAAAAAGAGAACGGTGGGCTAATTTACCCATTTAGGTCTCTGGAATTTTTTTCCTCTGAAATTCATTATTTTCAAAGTGGACACCCAGAGATGGACGATACACCATTGAATGCAAATTACGCTGTCATATATGTATGCTTATTTGCTTCCAAAGCTATCGATTTAGAATGTAACTTTCAGATTTTTATCCCATAAGAAAAGTTTGCTTATATATAAAAAATATTTTTTTAAATTATGGAAACAATACGTGGTCATTATAAACATTTTGCAGACTACTGAACAGTAAAAATAAGAAAATTAAAATAATCCTTAATGCAACCAAAGATATATTTGTTAATATTTGGGGATATTATATTTCACACACAATTTTAATGTTTTTTTCAACTTCATGTAATACAGTGAATTTCTTCCATGTGATAAATATTTATTTGAAAATGCTTATTAGCAACTATGTAATATTTTGCTATACAAATCACTATAAATAGCTCTGCCCTATTGGACTTAGGTGTTGTTTCCAGTTTGTAAAAATTGTACATAAATTCTCCTATTAATATCCTTGTATGTAACCTTTCAGTTCATCTCTTTTCCCCTAGAGTAGATTTCTTACAGATTTGTGGGTCAAATGTTATGAAAAATGTTTCTACAAAGGATGCTTCAATATGAGCATAAATGTTCACATTTTCACCAACTTTTTTTTTTAAGTACCAGGGATTGAATCCAGGGGTGCTTAACTACTGAGCCAGAACCTCAGCCCTTTTTAAAAAAAAAATTTTATTTTGAGATAGGGCCTTGCTAAGTTGCTGAGGACGACTTTTGATCTATGATCCTCCTGCCTCAGCCTCCAGAGCCCCTGGGATTATAGGCATGCTCCCCCATGCCCAGCTTCCCCAATATTTTCAGACCTCTTCCTATGAGATAATTATCTAGTCAGCCAGTTGTCCCAAGAACTGGAGGGAATGTTTAATGAACCCTGATCTGCGCTTTCTTTATTCAACTTCACACCAACTCCATGAGGAAAGGCCCAGTGTCACTCCACTTCACCCAGACACCTGCTCAGAGAGCTTAAGTGACAGTCACAGCTCATACAGCCTGGAGACAACTAGTGCTGATGTTCAGATTCAGAGTGTCTAATCCCAGAGTCCATTTTCTTTCTAAACTTCCAAGGTTCCACCGTATATAATATTTGCATTTGAGTCTGGGGATGTAGCTCAGTGGCAGAGAGTTTTGCTAGCCCTGGGTTCCATCCCTAGCACCACACACCCACACACAAAAATAGTTTATAATATTTATATTTCATCATTGTCCAGATAACAAGGCTGCCATCCCCATTCCTAATTTTATTTGGTAAACATTTGTGGCTGTTGGATAAACCTAGTACTTTGGTAGTTTAATAAGCACCCTTTCTTTGGCTCTTAAATATCTTGCATACAGTAAGGACTAAATAAAAGGTCGGCTTCCTACCACCAAGCTTCCAGGCCTCTCAAGCCCATCACATAAGCAGCTGCACAGGGGTTCATTAGGTTCCTAGGGTAAGTTACTTTCTGCAAAGATGGAAAATCATGTCTTCCAGTTTCACACAATCAAGGGAAATCCCTGAAGAGAAGAATTAAAGGAACAGAGGTGACTCCTGACGTTCAGTTCAGAGTTCTTTTGAGTTGACTGATAAGTGTGTCTGTCTTTTCCGCCTCATTTCAAGGGCCCTCTTCAAGTTGCCTTCAGGGAACCTTCTCACCGGTGGCTGGTTTATGTTGCAGGTGTGTGAATATCCCGATGGAACCAAGTCTTTGAAACTGGGAGACTTTGGGCTGGCCACGGTGGTGGAAGGCCCTTTGTACACGGTCTGTGGCACGCCAACGTACGTGGCCCCCGAAATCATCGCTGAGACGGGGTAAGACCGCTAGTGGTTGTTAGTGCTCTAACTTCAGGGGGGGGAGTACATTTTGTGGTAACTGCTGCTTAAATGTTCAGTGCCTCCTGTGAGGGTGGCAGAGCCCGGCAGCAAGAGACCCTGACCTGCACCGTGACTTTGATGACAGATACTTGAGTCTGTGCTTATCTGGCCAAGAGCCCTAGACCAGGACTTCTGTTCCGAAGCCAGTGTTAGCATATGACAGTCGTCACCAGGACTGGTTAGGGTGAAAGAGAAATAGATGAGCGCCTGAAGGCTGATTCGTTCTTCTACATGAAATGAACACTCTGTTGCCCAGCAACACACAATACTCCAGTACTGTGGAGGGTTCCTGAGAGCTGTGTCATATTCCTCTCCTCCTTTGTTTCCGCAGCTACGGTCTGAAGGTGGACATTTGGGCAGCTGGTGTGATCACCTACATACTTCTTTGTGGATTCCCACCATTCCGAAGGTCAGTGGATTGTATGTTCTCAGACACTTTATTCCTGCCAGTTGGGACCAGAGACTGGTTGGTCAGTAAAAATATCAGTTAAAAATTATCAATGCATCTTCCACCTTTTAATCTTAATTTACAGCCTGTTAATGTATATTCATTGACCACACCTTTTTTTGTTGGTTTGGTTTGTTGTTTTGGGTGTTGGACCTCATGCATGCTAAGCGCAGGCTTTAGCTACACCCAAGCCTGATCACTCTGTAGACATGAGACAAGGCCTCTGCTTTGTGTATGGTCCTCCGAATGTGCTATGGCCATTCTTTCATACAAATATCTCTAATACAGGGTCTACGATTTCCAGTTTCTCAGCCTTTGTAAATGGGCGTAAGACTTAAGATCCTTGTGAAGTACCTGAATCTTTCCAGGTAGACATTTTTCCAGTTGTTTTTTTTTTTTAAGAGGGATAGTGAGAGAGAATCGACTTTTTTTTCTTTAATTTTTCACGTGGTCTTCATTGCTCCAACACTTGGTTGTGTATGTGGTGCTGGGGTTTGAACTCTTGTCCCTTGAACATGCCAGGCAAGTGCTGTAACTGCTGAGCCACCACTCTGGCCCCTCTGGATAGTCGGCACTTTTACTTAATTTGACAGTTGTTTTTAAACAACTCATTTTTTTGTGTACTTTTTACAAAGTATTGAACTTTGTTCTCATAGAAACAGAGACTCTTTTTATGTTCATTTTAGCCTTTCACGTAGAATTACAAATACTCTTGGCATTGGTATGCCTGGGAACAAGCAGCTGACTCCTGGAGACCACATACCTCCCATGGTAGAGTGGAGGTGACCACAGCCAGCGGTCCAGGGGTTTGCAGCCTTGTTAACATAGCCCTCTGGGTCCCGGGGCTGAGCAGGGGCTCTGGCTGCAGCTCTTCTGATCAGTTTGATTTGTCCCTCTGGAGCAAATGAATGACCTTGAAGCAGAAGTTCCTCTAACCGTGCACGTTTGGTTTTCTTCTCTTTTCTTGAGCTATTTTCATCTTAAACTTTCCTTTGTTCATTTTAGAACCACTTATTGAACAGCTGCTGCACTCAGGCGCTATTCTGACTGCCGGGAATGGAGGTGGTGGTGTGTGTAGGTCCATTCGTGCTGCTGTAACAAATGCCACGGGCTGGGTGGCTTACAAGCAATAGAAATCAGTCCTCACCGTTCTGGAGACTGAGAAGTCCAAGATCACCGCACCAGCAGCTTTGGTGTCTGTTGAGGGCACAGTTCCTGTTCACAGGCAGCCACCTTCACATCGCAGAGGGAAAAGGGATCTCCAGGGTCTTTTGTAACCCTCATTCATGAAGGCTTTGCCATCGTGACCTATCACCTCCCACCTCCTCATGCCATCACGCTGAATGGTTTCAGTACAAGAAGTTTGGGGAGACGCTAGCAATGCGAGTCTTGGTGTTTATAGTGTTGTACTGGGTCAGCAAGTGAAAAATAGGCTTATCTTTGCTCCCAGTTGATTATGAAAATTTTGAAGCATTCAGAAAAGCTGACATTTTTTTTTGTACTGAGTTGAACAGTATTTTTATTGATAGTTGCTATCAGCAGAATGATACAGAGACGTTAGTCTCTGCTTTTGAGAATCATGGTATAGATATGTACATCACAGAAATATTGATAAAGATGAACAAACTGAACATGAAGGCATGCTTAGCTGAAGGCTGGAAATCATAAAAAACTTAATGAAAGATGGCACACTGGAGTGGGACCTCGTGGTATGGGAGGGGCTTTTGTAGGTAGACAGTCTTTCCATCTGGCTATCAATGTCATGATCTTCCATCAAGGTCATTGCCCTGGTGGGTTACAGGGACTGTAGGATTAGTGCGCATGGTCGTTAGATTTGCTGAGTAGCAATCTACTCCAAAAGTTAGGGGTGTGAAGCAATCCTGTGGACTGATTAAGTGGTTTGTACTGGAGTGTGGGGATAGGGAAATCTAGCGTGGCCTTAATCATGTGCCTAATAGTTGGCTTGATGTTGGTGGGACAACAGAGATGACGTGGCCACATGCCTTTTCATCATCCAGTGGGCTAGCCTGGCTTCACGTGACATGGTGGCAGGATTCCCAGCTGCAGCCAAAGAGAAGACAAGCCCCGGGGTTCCTGTTCCAGTCTCTGCTCACCTCACTCTTGGGAGGATTGACCAAATCAAGTCTAGTAGCCTGGCATAAATGTGGGGGAAGTGAAGAAGGTGAGCATGTGAGAGTGAGGGCAATAATCCCTGGCTGCCTTTATAGTCACACGGGGTGGACCCTGGCTGGTTTGGGGGAAGGGAGGTAGTCTAATGCAGAAGGGTAGCTAGTTTGGGTAGCTGGTGGTCCTGGGGCTAGTTACAGCCCTTTCTCACATGGCTAGCCTAGTGGCGGTCAGCTGGGAAGGGCCCTGGGACTGGTTTAGAGGAGTGTGTGCTCACGACTCCCTCTAGTGTTTCTGCTCACCAGTGCAGCCCGGGAGGGTTCTTGGTTTTGGGGTTTGCTGTTGCGGCGGCTATTTTTTTTTCTCCCCTACTGAATAAAAGTGAAACTCAGATCGAGCAGTATTTACTTATCATGGCTTTCTACCCAGTGGGCAGCAGCTTCCTTGTGGGATCTAGACATGACCCTGGCTAATGAGAAGCAGTAGCTATATTCCGAGAGCTGCCCAACTATGCAGAAGCAGGCCCCACAGCCCCAGGAGTCTGCTTCTAAAATGCTTTCCCTCTTTCATATCATTGTGTTGAAACAGAATCTGTGATGTTGAAACCTAGTTCTAGAAGCATCTTCGAAGCATACAGAGATGTTCCAGGTAGATCTCATATTCTGTATAAAAAACTATATTCAAGTTTTGGAATGGTCATTTAAATGATGAATGATGATGGTGTAAAATGGGTTATCTACATAAATTTGTACCTAAAGTAAAAGCCCTTTAAACAAGTACATCAAAACATTTTCTTTGCTTAATACAAAAGGTAACTTAACTTTCAACTTCTGAGCTAAAATTGTTGTTTGGAATTTACAGTTTCAGTGTCTGACAAGAGCATCTCTCTTTCTTCTCCCAGGGATTCTGGGTTTTAGCCCTAGTCTGACGGGTGTTCTCCATCCCCTCTTTTTCAACATTAGACTCATTTTTACTAAGAAGGAGATTGGTTTTTCAGAGGCACCTTCAAATTTCGGTGGTTGCGTAGGCAGATCTGTTCTCAGAGCCACTGTCAAGAACTGAGATTCGTGATGTTTCTCTTACATACCCGCTCCGTGACCGAGGCTCTTGAACAGCATTCGTGCAGAAGCTTACAGCATCGCTGGGTTACCTTTTCTGACTTCTGATGAGTTTGCAGTGGAAGAGGGCAAGCGCACAGACCCATTGTTTTTGAGGTTTTTCTTAATAGACTTTCAGATCCATCCCAGGGCTGTATTGTTTTAGAATAAATTGCCCTGAGGTGTCTCAGCCAGATGGCAGAGTGTAAATGTGATAATAAATCCAGCGTGGATTCAATCAGAGTTGCTTTTCTTGGGTGACCCCCAGGGAGGATGAGTTATCTTTAGTTTTCTGTTCTTCCCCTGGGAGCTGCAGCCCTTGCAGTTCACAGCGTTGATGCCACGGGTCCCCTTCTAGGTGCCCAAACAACCCCAGGTTTTGTTTGTTGACTCGGGTTATCTCTCCAAATGCCACAGTCACACAGCTTCCGGTTATTTATTATCAATATGAAAGCTGTATGGATGGACACAGCATAAGTGATTTGAGATTCCAGAGAAAAGCAAGGGGTTGATGAGTGGACTGACAGGGAGGGTTGGCGAGAAGGAAAATTTTGGAAATAGTTCATTTTTTTCCCATTTCTCCTAACATTGTCTGTTGTCCTCTGGTTTCTGAAAGGTTTCTGTAATATCTCATTATGGTCCAAAGTGTGTTCTTCACTTGTTTCGAAGGATTGTTGAGCTGGTTCAGTCAGCAGGGATGTAACTATGAAAGAAAGAAACCGTTGCATTTGGCTCTTTCATTGCTGTGACCCCAGAACCCCACAGGAACAATTTTAACGGAGGAAAAAATGCAGTTAGGGGCTCACAGTTTCAGAGGTCTTAGTCCATGGAAGGCTGGCTCAAGGTCTCAAGGTGAGGCTGAACATGGCAGAAGGCACAGGCTCCAGGGAGCAGAGAGAGACTCCACTCTACGCCAGATTCAAAACACCCTGAAGGCAGGCCCCCAACGACCGCCTCCCCACCACACCCCACCAGCGTACAGCACCAGCTAATCCCTACAGGGGATTAACTCGCTGATTGGGTTAAGGCTCTCATAACCCAATCAGTTCACCTCAGCCTTCCTGAATTGTCACACGTGAACTTTGGGGAGGGGCACCTCACAATCAAACCATAACATAAACCTCTCTTCAGGTCAGCAGCTGAGGTCCCTTCCTCACCTGACTGTCCGTCTCGACCTGCTGCGTGTGCCTTTGCCCAGGCTGCACGGACCTGCAGCTGCTCATTCTGCTGGGCTTGGTGAAAGGCCGTGGGCATGCACAGTGCTCGAGAACTCCGCTCTCTTTAATAGAAGTGAGACTGCCTTATCATGCAGCCCTGGAATTGGTCTCTAGACACTCCTTAAACCATCTGTGGCTAGAGACGCCACATTGGCCGCCTTGCCCTTTGGGAGGGTGCGTAGCAAAACCCTGAAGGTCCAGCGGAGAAATTCCAGGAAATGTCGTGTACTTGCCAGGTAATGCGGTGTCCATTCCAGAATGGTGAACTGGGTGCCAGCAGCCCATTCTGAGTTTACTAAGGGGGCCGTGTAATGGTCCTGGAAAGATAGACTTTTCCTCCCTCCAGCCATCGTGCACCCACTAAGTGCAGGGTGCTGTGGCTGTGGACAAGTGTTACCCTCAGCCTTTCCCACTGCTGTTTTTCACAGTTCTCTGGCGCTTTCCATCCAGAGTCCAATATCATCTCATCGGGCAGCAGCTGCGTGTGTGCGTGCGGGGCGGGAGGGAAGCCCACCTGGGAGTGTCCGCAGTGGGTTTGCTGGGAGCTCAGCTTCCGGATGGCGTCTTTGGAGAGGCTCTTTCTCTGAGTCGGTGTACGTGAAAGTCAGGGCCTGGGGATGAGCTAATTGTGTCATGAGTGCTTTGTCAGATTCCGAGCTCCCTCTGCCTTTCCCATGTTGGCTGTTTCACCGATCCTTGCTTTTTTTATTAGAGACAGGAAGAGAAGGTCCAGTCGATCTGACTCAGATTTGCTGCTTTTCTATTCTGCCTTGAGAAAGAAGTGAGGACAGATGATGGTTTTTATTTTTCCCTGAAATGAAAATTCTCATTACTTATTGATTCTATTTTTTTCTTGGGTCTTTTTTTTTTTTAATTGTGGTAAATACACATGACATAGAATTTACTGTCTTAACCATCCCTACCCCATCCACCCCCGCTGGTCTCAAACTTGTGGACTCCAGCAATCCTCCTGCCTCAGCCTCCCTCAGCTGGGATGAGTCTGTACTGCTGCATCTGGCTTTCACCTTAACTTTTCTTTTCTTTCTTTTTTTTTTTTTTTATTTTAAGGGAAAGAGTGTGAGTGTGTGTGTGTGTGTGTGTTAATGTTTTAATCTAGTGTTTCTTTTTCCTCCACTTAGTTGTGTATGTGGTGCTAGGGATTGAATTGGGTCCTTGTGCAGCCAGGCAAGTGCTCTTTGCTGAGCCAGCTCTCCAGCCCCCGTCTTAACCATTTTTAAGTGTGTGGCTCAGTGGCATAAAGGACATTCTTACTGTTGAGCAGCCATCACTACCATCCATCTCCAGAGCTTTCTCATCTTCCCTAAAGGAAACTTTCAACAGCTATCTTGTCATGCTTGGTCTGTTTCTCTCATCCCCAGGCCTGTAGAAATGCTCTTGCTCTCCTTGTCTACGAGGAGACGTTGCAAGTTACACACTGAGATGCACGCTGAGACACGAAATGCCCAAGCCGAAGAGACGGACTCCTTCCAGGCAGCATCTTGTTGAAAGGCTGTTGGTGACTTTGACTTTCCTCCTATTTCTTTGTCACTTAGTGAGAACAATCTCCAGGAAGACCTCTTCGACCAGATCTTGGCTGGGAAGCTGGAGTTTCCTGCACCCTACTGGGATAACATCACGGATTCGGCCAAGGTACCCATCTGGGCCTGATTCTGTGGGTTGAACTGTGTTGTGGGGTCCTCGCCTGTCACTCAGGGCTGTAGTGGCTCTGGGTACTGAGCTCTAGGGACTTCTTCAAGTCCATCCCTTGGTATATAGTCTCTGATGTTTTTAACCAAGTTCTGAAAGCTGGACCAGCTGTCTTCCCGGTTTGCCATACCATCCTGGTCCTCTAATCACTGAACATTCATTCTTCCATTGATTCAAGAAACCCTTACTGGGTACCTGTCAGAACACAGGAATATAGACCTGGGGACACAGAATGCAGTATTGCACTGTGGAGTGGGGCTAACAGCCAGAACTCTTAGGGGACAGCATCTGGGTTTCGTGGAGGCCTGGGAGAGGGAGAGACCTCCTTCTCTTGAATTGTTGCTGACCTGGGCAGATGGGTCTGGTAAATGTCTAGTGGGTACAGAGAGCATGGCTGACCCTCGCTTTCGTATTCAGTGGCTGGACGCCATGGGGTCTGTTTCCTGGAGTGCATGGTACAAACTCAGATTTCTGTATTCATGCTGGAATTTCCCCCTTTTTCCTCTATGGTCTTTCTTTCTAGGAATTAATCAGTCAAATGCTTCAGGTAAACGTTGAGGCTCGGTGTACTGCGGGACAAATCTTGAGTCATCCCTGGGTGTCAGTAAGTACCCACGTTCCCAGGGAATGGACATCTGTGTGTTCCGTGGCCAGCAGCAGTGGCCCTGTGCTCTGTTTTGCATGTGCAGAGCTGTGCATGCAAGTTCTGCAGCAGCTGGAATCCCCATCTTTCTTACCAAGTAGCATGCACAGAGCCCTTGGGAGGAAGCAGTTGATACCAGGGTCCCAGGGCCTTAGATCCTGCTCTGGGTAACCCAGGCAAGTCACTGCCCTTCTTGCCCTCAGGATTTGTTCCAGAGATGAGCATGCTTCAGACTGTGATCTCTGGGTCCACCTGGCATGTGGTCCCTATGAGAGGGAGTCTGAGTCCCTTCCAGAGGCAGGGGGAGTGTGATGTTGACTAGCCTTCGCTCTGGACTTAGTGTAACCACACTGCAGAAGAGTGAGTTCATTTATAGCCCAGGGCTCTTGCCTTGGGGGCTCTCTGTGCTCCTCTACTGCCCTGCTGGCTGCTTTCCTGAGCTAAGTGACATGGCTTTTGGACCAAGTAGCTGAGATGCCACATCTTTTGTGAGCAATAAAAACAAATAATTAAACAAATTCTTTTTTGTTGTTTTTTTTGGTGCTGCAGATTGAACCCAGGGCCTCATGCGTGCTAAACATGTGATCTACCACTGAGCTACACCCCCAACCTCCCACCACCTTTTTATTTTTATTTTTTAACTTAAAAGATGGGAGTCTCACTGTTCTGCCTAGGTTGGGCTCAAGAGGTCCTCCTGGCTCAGCCTCCTGAGTATCTGAGGCTAGAGGTCTGCACCACATGCCAGGCACGAATTCTTGATTTAAATGGTAAACATTATTTTTTATGTTGCCATGAGAGAGATCGTGCTAAATTATGTGCCTTGGAAGAGGGTCTCAGAACCCTGATGACAGTCCTCCTTTATCCATTGGAGACCTGTGCTGGAACCTTGGTCTCTAGTTCTCAAGAGTAGAGTGAGTGGTCTAGGGTCTTGCTGAGTGCATGACACTACTGAATAACAGTGTGTGTGTGTGTGTTTGCTGGGGATCAATCCCAGGGCACTGTGCAAGGCAAGTGTTCTACCACTGGGCTGCATCCCTAGTAATTTTTTTGTTTTTTTTTTTAAGAGCGAGGGACAGTGAGAGAGAGAGAAAGATAGAATCAATTTTATTTAGTTTTTCATATGGCCTTTGTTGCTTGGGGTACTGGGGTTTGAACTTGTGTCCTTGTGCATGCCAAGCAAGAGCCATAACTGCTAAGCCACCACTCCAGCCCCATCCCTAGTAATTTTTGAAAGATCGTTGTTCCCTTACTCCTGTGATTAGGACGGGACTCTTTAAGGGAGAGGAGGTTGGTGGGGTGGTAACTTACAGAAAAGACAGCTTCCGCATCAGGCTCAGAGACCCCTGTGTTTGATTCTTTTCTTTTTTACAGGATGATGCTTCCCAGGAGAACAATATGCAAGCTGAGGTCACAGGTAAACTAAAGCAGCACTTTAATAACGCGCTTCCCAAACAGAGCAGCACCACCACCGGGGTCTCTGTCATCATGGTAAGTGGGGCACAGTCTGCTGTGGGGATCTGTGGCATCTGGCCCAACTGCTAAGCCACCATTGAGGCCTCTAAGCCAGGAGCTTGGCTCACATGGAAGTTGGTGCCTTCCATGTTCCTGTTTCTACCTGAGAATAGGCTGACATGACGAGGGCTCTCATCAGGTCCCACTCCAGGCCTGTGGCACTGAGGGCTGCTACCCTGAGGAGCCACAAAAGCCAGACAGAAGCATCCAGGTTCCAGGAGCTCCTGGGCTCAGGCCTCCTGGCAACTGCTTCCACCCTCATCTCTGCTGTCTTATTTAGAGAGATCCCTGTTCCTAATCGAGTGTGCATTGTAAGGAAGTAACTCCCTGCCTGCTCCAGGATTCACACATAGATTATTCGAGGCATCTATTATTCTTTGGGAGTTGGGATAAGAATAGTCAAAGGTAGATAAATTTCATTTTTGAAAAATCTGTTTTTTCAGGCTTAGTAAAATTTTATGAAAAGTCTGTACCAATGATCACTGTATTTTTTCGGATCTGTGCTTGTTTTGCAGTACTGGAACTGAACCCAGGGGCACTCTGCCACTGAGCTTCATTTCCTGCCCTTTTTATTTTGAGACTAAATTGTGGAGCCTGACCTGGAACTTGTGATCCTCCCGCCCCACCTCTGGAGTAGCTGGGATTACAGGCGTGTGCTACTGCACCCAGCCTTCCAAAATGCTTTTAAAGGTCCTAAATAAATAAACATAACAAATTAAAATGAAGAATAACATTAAGGTAAGGGAAGCCAAAGGAAAGCAAGGGCAGAAAAAATAAAATTGAGTCCGAAGCGAGGTTGGCACACTTGATACCAACTGCCCAGCGCCATCACCCGCACCTTAGGGGTGGCCTCTCACCATGAGGAAAGTTTCTCTTGGCTTCCCCTCCTCCTTAAGGGAATCTTCTTGTGGCAGCTTGTGTCTAGGAACTTTCGGAAGATGCAGCACATGGACATGCATATGCACGCACACACGCATGCATATGCACGCACACACGCATGCACATGCACACACGCACAACCCCTGTGAGTGGGAGCTGCTGTGCGGTATTTCTTGGGCGTCCTCTGCCACCTTCCTAGCACCTGCTGGGCTGCCCTTCTCTCCTCCCCTTCCCGCAGGGACTGTGTTTATTTGGCAGCCCTCTGGATATGCTTGCTCCCCTAGGAAGTGTGCTCTCCTCTCCTTCCCCAGACAGAGCCTGGGCCTTGTGACAACTTGCAGGGTTTGGGGTGCTCCATGTCAAAGACACAGAGCTACAGGGAGCAGTTCGAGCAGTACTCTGCTGAAAGCCAGCGTAGTCCAAGTTAATCACAGAGTTACAGTTTAAACCCTTTGAAAAGAGCCATGACCCAATATTGAACCAACAGAGTGAAGACATTTTCAAGTACTGCCTCCTGTTAGCTGGTGTCCAGGGGTAGGACAAGCAGTGTGCAGCCTCACCATGCCCTACGCAGAAGGCTGCTTCTTTATTTAGCAAATATCAGCAAGCCCAGGCTGAGGACTCAGTTCACTGGTAGAGTGCATGTTTAGCATGTGACAGGACCTGGGTTCAGTCCCCAGCACAGGGGGAAAAAAAATAAAATAAAAGGCATCCTCAGAATGCAATGAAAAACCCTCAAAGAAGAGAGATTTGTTGGCATCAGATTGTTAATACCTCTTACACTCTTCTAAGAGGAGCAAGCTTTACATCCTGTGCCCAGGACTTAGGAGAATTCACTCCATGATCATCTGCTGGGTCAGTTTAACCCAGGGTACCAGATAGGAATCGGTGGCCACAGGCCTGTGCATGGCCTCTCCACCACCCTCTCCGCTGCGGTTCTGGACTGACTGACTGCTCTACCTTAGGGCCCGTGCAGGCTGCATTCTGGATAATGATGCAGGGCCCATACCACGTGGTTTGTAAATGGCACTTTTCCTTTGCTGATGACGGAGCTCCGCAGTCAGATGCCAGTCTCCTCAGCTTTGTAGACATTTGTGTGATACACAACCCTTTGTCATCTGCAGTCCCAGTGGTGACTGTAAAAGCTCTGTTTGACGTGAGCTCCCGGCCATTTTGTGCATGTAGGCAAGGTCATGTCTACACTGTGCTCCCTGCACAACTCTGCAGGTTTCAGCTCTGAGGAACTGCCAAATGGCACCGTCACATTAGCTTGTCCCTGGCAGTACCCATTCTCAATGACTCAAAAGTCAGCCTGTGAGTTTTGGCTTATTCCCAAAAGTGAAGGCCTCCTGCCCATCCTCAGTCAGGATCTGGCCTGCGCATGGTTGTGTAGGGATGTGTGCGATGCTTCTGTGCCTTCATTCTTGTCCCTATCACTATGCGTCTGGATGTCCCATCCTTAGGAACAGTTTTAAACACATTTTTACATTAAAAATTACTACAAAATGACTCTCTGGCATGTGTGTATCCTTGTTGCTGGAGTCTGAGCTAATATAGTTTCTTGCAGATGCAAATAAGAGCAGAAATAGGGCATAGAGTTTTGTGGTTGCATTGTGAGACAACACTTGTGTAACAGGTATGTCCTGTGACCCCAGTTTTTTCTCCCCTTTTGTCCCCCTAGGGATAGTGCTGGAGGCTCCAGTGAGAAAATCATAGGATAGTAATTGGTGAATAAAGGTGACAGTGGAGTTGATGCTGTTGCCTGCATTTCATTTGACAGTTTGAGAGGCACTTCAGAGTCTCCTCCTTTACCCAGCTGAGACTGTGGGAAGTCCCGAAGGAGAGTCCTGGTATCCAATGTGCTGTGCTTTATCAGAGCAGCTCCTAATTCTCAGCCCCTCTTCCCTCTGCACGCTGGTCTCCATTCCTGGCACTCCTGCAGCTCTTAGCTTCCACTTGCTGCAGGGGCCCCCTGACCTCCTTCCTGCCAGTCAAGCACGCCCTTGGAAAACTCTCTGAAAATTTCCCAGCTTTCCACTCTGCCTGCCTTCCCCATCAGAAGTTGGCGAGCGTGCAGGAGGATTCCAGTAGTTCTGTTTTTCACTTAGGTGGAAGGGTGTCCTTTAGTGAATGGCCCCACAAGACAGGTGTCTCACAGGGATCTTTGTGAAGGTTTTTGCTATGTTTGTCCAACAACATGTCCAAAGCTGAATTTTTATAAATAAGATGGTATGGTGTCTGGTAGCCTTTGGGATAAGAGAAGAGAATGATATTGGATTAGGTTTTGGTTTCAGAGGGGACTGTGTTTTTGGGATTACACATCCATTTTCTCTGACTAGTCCTTAGCATGCTTAAGAAAGGACCGTGCATTTGTGGGGTGGCTTCTTTGTCTGTCCCAGGGGCTCATCCCAGCCTGGGAGACTAGCAGAGGCCATCTTGTGGCCGAGAAGGGAATGACAGGGAGCCTCACCCCGCATCCCGCAGCTGTCAGAAGAAAGTCTGGGTGGGGGCTGCTTCCTTTCAGTGGGCAACTGGGGGGCGATCTGGGGTTACTTCCTTAATTTAAGGGAGACAAAGCAGTGTCAGTGTGTTGCTTCTGTTGAAAGTAAGTCTGGTTTCTGTCCCCGCTTCTCTCCTCGCTTCTCGCCCTCGCTGCCGCATTGCTTCCCTGCCTAGGTCCCAGGCGATGGTACGTACTAACCGCACCGCAAGGCTGCCCCCGCTCAGTGCTGTTCCCCCAGGAGGAGAAAAGGAGAAATAACGGGGTGGCTGTTTGCATCTACTGGGGGGGATTTTGGGGTAAAAAGAAATACATGTTTTCGGAGGTGGGAAGCGGGCTCTTTGGGGACGGGGCTTGGCTGCCTCTGACTCTAGAAGCTGAAGTTAGGTGTCTGACTAGGCTTTACCATGCCTGCATCTTCCCAGAGTCGTCAAAACTGTCCCTGGAAGTTCCTGGGTGTTCAGCCTGAGCCCTGAAGGCAGCGCGTGGCCTCTCCGCTCGCCGTTGAGCTTGGTTTTCTCCATACTGTTTCAGTGGTTGTTAAAGTACTGGGAGAATCTGGTCCATCTCCTTCCCCAGGGTCGTTAGGTTATAAGCTGCCTCTGGATCGTTGTCCCCTTTAGCTAAAGGTGCCTGAGAACTGCCACCTCCCCCATATTTGGAAAATCCAAAATGGCAGAAAGAAGTGTTCGAACTGAGTCCGGGAGGAGGAAAGAGGATGAGGGCTTGGGTCCCTGTGTAGGATCAGAAAGCAGGGTGATGCCCTTGCCTTTCTGTGGCTGTCTCAGCTCCTGAATTAAGCAGGTTAAAAACACTGGGGGTGTGACAAGAGGAGTCCCCTGGCTGGCAGAGGAGCAGGTGTAGCAGTGGTGGGGATAGAGATCGCTCCATTGATTCCCAGGCCTTTTAAAGATGATACAGGACAATATTTATATGACACATGAGTAACTTTCCCCTCTCTGAGATGTCTCTCTACATACGTAAACCTTCAAAGTCTGAGTGGCCTCAGGGGATTTGCTCATTGTCCCAGGGGCCTCCTGAGTAGTGATACTTAGGACCCAGGTACAGCTCAGAGCAGAGAGGGACTCCTCAGCCACCATGTGGTCCTGGCTGGCACTGAAGTTCCCTGGGCCCCCAGCCTGGGCTGCGATAGGATCAAAGGCAGCGGGCCCTGCAGCTGGGTCCCCCAATCACTTTTTTAGGCCTCTGGTAGAGGCTGGCGTTATTTCTCCTCTTCTGTCCCTGAGTCCTGTGCATGTCCCATCGTGCCGACTTGGCTGCTATGACCCGAGCCTGGGCCGGGGTAACGTGCTGTCTCTGCTTGCTTCTCAGAACACAGCTCTAGATAAGGAGGGGCAGATCTTCGGCAGCAAGCATCATCAGGATGGCGGCAGGCCTGCCGGGCAGCGCAGCTCGCCAGCCCCTCCCTGTGCTGAGGGGCCCCCTGTGTCTGGGGCAGCCCTGGACCCTGCCCTTCCGCAATCTCCCACGGCCCCCTGTCCTCCTGCTGCCACGGGCAGTGAGCAGGTGGGGACCTGGCGTCGCCACCGAGACTGAGCCCTCTGCATACAGGCCTTAGCCACCTGCGTGCCAGGAAGACGCCTCTTGCACCTGGCCTTGTTGTGCCCTGCGCTGAAAGGGCCTTCTTCTCCCGACTGCTTGTTGCCAGGCTTGCTGGCACCTTCTGTGGGCCACCTGGGGACCAGAAGCCAGGCACACTACAGCCAGGCCTTGGCTTCCCCCTGAGTCCTGGGCCCTGCGTGCTGGAGGCGATGGTCAGAGGGACTCATCCACGTTTCCAGCTCCCTGGGTGCTTCCCTGCCTCACCAGGAGGCTGGGCCGCTTCCCTCCTGCACTCCGTGGTCTGGAAGCACCTTGGCTGAGCTCAGCCCTTGCGAGATCCCTTCTTTAAGAACACTCAGAGTGCTCACTCCTTTTTTCTAACAAAGGACACGGACTTTTGCAACATGACACCTTCCTCTGCTGAGGGGGCCTGGAGGGGACTGGCTTCCTGATGGAAGAAATGGTCAATAACTCCAGACTGGGAGAGACTTTGAGTTACCCCAGGAAGCACCCAGGCCTTTTGGCAGGACGCGCTGGGTCACCTGAAGCAAGGTGAGGTATTTATTTGTACACAGACTCCAGGAGGTCGCTTCTTCCCTAGAGGACACGGTCCCCCAGCTTCGCCCTCATGCATTAGGGAATGTGAATGAGGCTGCCTTTGGGTCTTTGGTGGCCGGCTTGGTACCTGTGGGCAGCACTGTGCACTCTCAGCAAGCCAGCCCCTAGCGGAGCAGAGCAAACTTGGGATCCAGAGTCACCTCCGTGTCTCCATCCACCATCTGCTGTTCATCAGGAGCCACGAGGGACCTCAGCAGAGGGACTCGCCCGATGCATGGCCAGGACTGGGCAGGAAGGTGCCCCTTGGACATCCTGTTACGAACCTTCTGGAAGGCTGCTGGCAGTTTTCCCTTCTTTTCCACCACTCTGCTCTTTTTAATAATTGTATAGAACCCGTGTATTTGTTTTACCTGTTCATCTTCTGAGCTGGGGGTGGGGTGTAGCTTATTCTCATTGTTAGATTTTTGCCTTCTTTCAAGTGTTCCCAACCTGTGATAAATTCTTCCCTCTTCAGAAAAAGCCATCGGGGATGGCAGAGGTCTGTGTGTGGTGATTTTGCAAGGATGTGTGATGCACGTACCTGTTGGCCCACGCCACCACGGGCGCCAGCGTCTGAACACGGGGTGGGGAGGGAAGGCCTGGGAAGATGATCCTTGGCAGGGCTGTGTGATCACAGGGGTCATATAAGGGGGGTGGCGGGGCAGCGGCTCCTGTGTCTGCACGGAGGCTGTGCAGGTTTCTTTTCCCTCCTAAGGTCTGCTCCCTGTTGCCCCAGTGACCCTGGTCCTGCCTCTGCCCTGAGCTTCTAAGGCTCTAGACTCCAGGGCTGGAACTCCTCATGCCTAGCTCTACATCTTAGCTCCAGTTGCTGATGGCATGGGCTGAGCTGCTAGGCCAGCGGACATGATCCTTTCGGGGCTGTTTGTGAAGTGCACATGGGCTTCCTGGGCCCATAGCTAGGAGGAGGGCGGTTTCAAAGTCATGCTTCTAGAACATCCTACCTTTGTCTCCCCTCTGACTGGTTGAAGAGTCCGCTTTTTCATGCTGGGGAAGAGCGGATCGAAAGGCAGGGGAGAAGGGTGGAGAGGGTGCTGGAAGGAGCCCCCGCCCCACGCCGCCAGGCTCACAGACGCTAGCTGGAGGCTTAGGCAAGGAGGCGGCCAGGGCAGCGCCAGCCCTGGTGCTAGCACAGTGCATCTTCTCGTGCGGTGCGTGCCCAGCGCTCCGCAAGGATGGCGGGGGACGGGAAGCAGCACCACCGGGCATTCTCACGTTCCTCGGATTCCTCCAAAACTGAGAGAAGGGTGTGGGGGTGAAGGAGCCAACCAAGAAGGCAAGACACAGATCCAAGGTCCCAGACTTAGCAAGCGGCAGAGCCGCGATGCAGTTGTGGGTTTTCCTGACTCTCATGCCCATGATGTTTTGGGGGCCCTCTGCTTACCCAGTGACAGCAAGACCCAGAGGTGAGGGGTCATCTAATTAGCGAGCCTGCGTAACAGTTCTGATACCGCAGTGTTCATCTGCCCATTTGTTACGCAAACATGTACAAGCTCCGACTGTTCCGGGAGTTCAAGTTCAACACTGGTGCTTAACACGGGGCTTCTCAGCTCCTGCACGGAGACAGTGGCAAGTGCGTGCTGGATGATCAGCTCCTGCAGAAAGTGACCCCGGGGTGGAGGCTGGAAAGGAAAAGTGCTGACCCGCCGCAGCCTCAGCGTCCCACCCTCATCCTGTCCTTCAGTCTCCATCGCTCTTTTCAAAAAGCCTGCAATGGCAGAAGTAAGATACGGACTGAATGCATCTGGCAAAACTTCTCCCACAGTATCGCCATGGCTCAGCGGTGAAACGTGAACTGGGAAACAGAGTTCGAGCAGGTTAGCCGCACTGAAAGCGAGCACCGGTAATGAGCAGTTTGCCATCCCACGGACTCACCCAAGCAGCACGTCGCCATTCTCCAGTGTAACACTTAAAAGGTCTAAGAGGAACAGGGAAGGTTCGTATGCATCGTGATGTGCCACTTCTGTTACATAACTAGCAGGGTGGTCCCCTGTGACGCTGCTTCATCTGAAAGATCTGCAGTGGAGAGCTGCAATAATCACAGGAGCACTGGGACCCAGGAAGGTGCGTGTGATTCATCTTAAACTGCGCCAGGGACACCTGCGGGGATCTGGGTGGCACGAGCTGAGCCCTCCGGATGTGCATTATGTTCTGGGGTGCATGAGGTGCAGATAAGGTGGTGATCGCACAAAAGAGGGCAGCTGGAGTGGGGAGGAGATCAAAGCCCTGGCAGCCACAGAACAGCAGAAAAACTGCAAGGGATTAGAGAGAATTTGAGATGCTTCATTCTACATCCTCCTGCCGTGTAAAGAACTGTTCTGAGCTTGGTGTGCTACACACACCTATAATCCCAGTGACTCAGGAGGCTGAGGCAGGAGGATTGCAAGTTTGAGGCCAGCCTCAGCAACTCAGACCCTGTCTCAAAAGAAGTCGGAAGAGCTGGGGATGTTGCTCAGTGGTGGAGCACCCCTGGGTTCAGTCTCCAGCACTACAAAACAAAAACTGTTTTGTGGAAGGCACACAGACTTAAATGTGCCTGGATGGTCAGCCTGAGGTCACAGGTAGGAGGCATGCAGGTTCAGCTTGAGAAAGGCATTGAAATAAGATTCTGGGAACAGTGGTCTAGTCATAAACCCAGCTGCCTTCTGTGAACTGAAAGCCTGGCTCTTGGAAGTACCTAGGTGCTTGTTGATAATCACAAAAGCCTACATTTATGGATCCTTATCCTGGCTTCACTTTAGGCACCCATAGCGCTGAGAGATGGGCACTGATGTCCCCTTTTCGTAAGTAAGGTGAAGTTCAGGTCTGGCAGGAGCAGGGACTTGAGGCTTCTGGCTTCCAGGACAGGTTGCCCTATAGTGAGGCTGCTCCTCCAGGGGCTCAGATGCCTTAGGGGGTCATATGTGTTGGAGGTAGAGGTGAGGTCGGGAGAGTGGCGTGTGACCTTGCCTCATCTTGGCCAGGAGGTCTTCAGGGCTGTCTTGTGATACAGGCAGCCTTGCCCTCAAAGGCAGCTGTGGGAATTCTTGCAGCACTGCATGGCTAGGGGCAGAAAAGCGTGTTTGGTTCCGAGCCAGTTTTTGCCCCTATCATTCCCCCTCCCAAATGCAATTCTTCACTTAGGCTGGAGCTGAAGTCGGGTCTGAAGAATGTCAAATCATCCAGGGCCAAAAGCTGCAGAGTGCCAGCTTCATCCCTCCAGGTATGAGGAAATAGCAGTCCCCAATTCCCCACAGTCAGTTTGGCCGAGGAAGAATATTCCTGAACTCAAAACCACAAAATATTTCACTGCCTGTTTCTGGCTGTGATCACTGAGGTCTTAGGATTCAAAGGAGCATTTGTCGTCTTCCCTGTTTTCAAGGAGGCAGGCTGCCTACAGGCCAAACTATCCTCCTTTCATTACAGAGAAAAATGTCCTGTGAGATGTGCGTGGTCTGAGCAATTTGCATTTCTGTTGTGGAGCATTGGGGAGGGAGTAATGTGTCAGTATGGTGGCACACCTGTGGTCCCAGCTGCTGCTCAGGAGGCAAGAGGATCACCTGGGTCGAAGAGTACGGGGCCAGCTTGGGTAACACAGACCTCCTCTCAGAGAAAGAAAAGTTTTAGATTTTTTAAAAAATTGAACTTATGATTACTGAGGACCCAGGAAATGCACAATAGACTCAAGTTTTAAATCTACTTTAAAACTCCAAAAGATGCTTCTCCTGGTGATCTGACAGGAAATGGAAGAAAATTGTTAAAAGTTTTGCTTTGCTCTTCATCTTTCCCTTCATAAGAAGGTAGGTATTTCTCCTTGCAAGTGGGATGCTTTGCAACTTCCCATCCTCCTTGCCTTTTCTGCAATCATTTGTGGAGCTTCTAGGATTAGACTTCATGCTACAAAAAAGTAGGGGTGGCCAGGCTGCGTGCTGTCCTGCTGGAAGAGGAAAACCATTTCCTTTCACAGCGATAGGGCAGAAACAACCAGGGGCGCTGCTTACTCGTACGTGATTTGCACAGATTGCGGTTCAAGTCAGGTTCTCTTCCTGTCTCTGTGAACAAGCTCTGAGGTCATGCGATTTCATGTGAGGCTGTGGGGCGGCTCCTGTCCCATAACTGAACTCCTGCCAGGTCCTGGGCAAGCCTCGCCAAGCTTGCTGGTGGAGTCTCCCCTCTAAGGGAAAGATACTTCTGCCCCACGATCCTGAAGAAACCTGTTCACGTCGTTGCGCTCTTAGCAGGGGTGGAGAATGGGGCAGGATTGACGAGGTGGAAGAGCCCAAATCTGCTCTGTGATTCATGTGGCCAGGAGCTCTTGAAATCACATCCAGTAAGAAGCGTCAAAGATGCCTGATGAAAATCTCTACCACCTCCTGTCTTGATGGCTCTAATTACAGCATGATTCTGTTGTATTTGCTGAAAAGGGTACAGGGTGGGTGCAGGCTGGCTGCATCCCAGGACTCCGTGGCTGTGTCCTGAAGAGTGTACTCAGGACCTCACTGCTCCTCGGACAGTGCCGCACACGTGGCATTAAGCTTGTGGGGTCAGGGCCCTGTCCTTTTGGCTCAGCTCTTACTGCTGAGCAGAAAAAGGCAACCCCGAGTTGTAAGTTCCTGACCTCATGTCTTACACCTTCTCCTACGTCCATGTGGGATATCTTGAATCTTCTGTTTTGTTTGCTAAGAACAAGTGTGATCCTGCTTCCTTCCATAGGCAAAATTGGTCTCTTTTATTGAATTAGCGTGTAAAAACGTATTTGGGGGGGGGGCTGGAGTGGTGGCTCAGCAGTAGAGCACTTGCCTGGCACGTGCAAAGGCCCAGGTTTGAACCCCAGCACCACATACACAACTAAATGAAGGGAAAACAAAAACCAGATTTAAAAAAATAAAATTTTCTTGTTTAGAAAAAAAAAGTGTCTGTGGCTATCGGGTGTACTTCGGTAATAAGATGCCCAGCTAAGGGGGTGCGTCTCCCAGTTTATCATCAGTGTGTTTCGGATGTTCATATTCTCTTTTCAGAGGGCCAGTCAGTGGTACTTCTTGGATGACAGATTTTCATATTTCAGTGAGAACTGATATGTGAGGGAAGGAGACTCTTCATTTCTTGAGGTGAGGCATTTTTTTTTATTAGAAGTATATAGAAATACAGTTGAGGGGGAAACATTATCAAAACATTAGCAATCAATGGATATAAACTTTGTTATCGAGGGGGAAAGCCAGATCATGAATAACCACCTTGGATTTTACCTATTGCAGTTTCCCCCAGAAGAACTCATGGGTTAAATGGGTAGTTCATGGAGAAATGACATCGGCTTCTGGGATGGTTCCCCCATCTTCCCAATCTCCAGACTCCTATGAGTTCTTCATATACCCTCCCCACTCCCTGCACCTCCAAGTATCCTAGAGAGCCAGGCATTTTAAAATCAGGTGTAAACTCCCGTGGGGAGGGGCGGCATTCCCCTCTGGGCTTCCCTGCCTCGGCCCAGCCACTCCACACCCACACTCTTCTCCTAATGGGTTTACATTTATTTGAAGCAATGGTTTTTTTAAAGAAGTTAAAATTGGGTAAAATAAGTAAATATTGAGTGAACCCTGAGAAATATGCTACACGGATTCTGTCATTGAGAAGCCCTTGTGTTGTGCGGGCTGTGTGTCTGGGACGTGTTCTTAGCTGAAGCCTGCCTGTGCTCAGTTACTAGTCCACAGCTGTACGCGCTGACAGCAGGGGCAGCGCGGACACGGCTGTCCCAGGGCTCCAGGGGCAGCGGCTCCATCCACAAGACAGGGCAGTGAGCGGTCTGGCATGACCAGGTACGTCACTTTCCCTCTCCCATGTTTCTCCATGGTCCTGAAGTGTAATATTCATAGATTTAAGACCAGTGAGGATGTCGAGCTTGCCAGCAACGTGGTGTTTCTGGGGTTTTGAGATCACCCTCACCCCCCACACTTCACCATCTATTGTTTTCTTCTAATGGTTATAACGTAATGGTGGCCCTTAGAGTCCCTTGCTTGGTCATTTGAAGATTCAGGGGTGGATAATTTGCAGAGGTCCTATCAAGAAGGAGACATTTGGCCAGAGAAAGTCCATTTCCTGTTTTCATCAGCAAAATGAATTAGAATTTGGCCTCTTCCTTTTGTCCATATTTAAAAACTAGGGGTGGAAAAAGACATTTCTAACAATTCAATTACAAACTCCCTTTTATTCGATTTTCCTGTCAAACTGTTCACTCCAAAACTTTGCTTATATGAATGAGGGGGTAGGAGAAGGCGGGGAGCCCTTTAGGTGAGCTGCATGGACAGTGGAGACAGAATGTCATTCCAACTCAAAGTTCACAACATACAAAGAATTTATTTATGTAATACAGACCTTTTCTCAAATATTTTTCACAGATTTCCATACAGCAATCTACTAGAAAAGTAGAATTATACAACACCAAAATAACATTATTTCGTAGTACAAATCGCTAATCAAAAGGAAGTTAGAGTTTAATAACAAAGAGAAGGTAGGAGGGTGTTGCTTAGGACAGCACCTGGTGGCCTCTGCGCTCAACCCTGGCTCTGCCCCGCAGGCACCCAGGCAAACCTCCCGAGCTTTGGTACTTGCATTCACTTTCAAAGAGAAAGACTGCGAGCCCCAAAGCGTCACCATCACTTCATTTTGTTGTGCTATGAGGACAGCAGGTCAGGAAGAACGGTAAATAGTTTGCATTGCTACAGCTTAGACCCTTTACGTTTACTACACAATAAAACCGCTTCCCCCGCGCCATAATTTCCTAGATCTAAAACATGCTTGAAGAATAATGTAGAAATAGTCATTAAGATATTTTAAATTACATTTACCATAATTTAAACATGAAATCCCAGAAATTTCAGCACTGAAGAAGCACAATTGTTTGGAAAAATACAGAACCCAAACTACCATAAAATCCTACCAGCCCATTATTAAACCCATTTCCCTGTTGCTAAAATCATATTATTTCTCAAGATTAAGGATAGATGGGAAATGTTTTCATAATATAGCTAGAATAAGTGGGCTTATTTGTTCCACTGTGAATTTCCATAATTGGTGAAAATAGACTTCTCATTATGACTAAAAATATAGATTTTTTTTTAAAACTACAGAACCCAGCAGCCAGTTTTCTGCTTTGCTGCACCCCCGCCCCGAAAGTCAAGCAAATTCTACAAAAATAGCAATTAACTTTAAAAAATATTTTGCTTGTTAAGCAAATTTAAGTTACATTCAGATGTGATAGCTATTTCTAAGAGAACGATGCTCGGGGTATCTCCCCTGCCTAGGCTGGTGGCAGGCCAATGTGCAGCTGTCACCATCAGTACCGGGTCTGGTATTCGTGATGCCACCGGTTAAAGTCGTTGTAAAACAGGACGATGCTTCCTGAAGCCATGCCAGAAATGATGCACCTGGAGAAGCAGAGAAACAGGATTTGTAGAGCTAAGCTCTCAGGGTCGGCTGCTGAAGAACTGCCTTCCCCAAGCCACAGGGCAGGAGGAGGCACTGGGGCCTGCAGCTGTGTGTGCGCTATGATGGTCACTCCACGCCTGGATGGCGGACCTAAGAAGCCTGGGAGCTGCCTCTGACACCCCACAGAGGGCAGGTGCAACCTGGGTGTGCAGAATGAGTCACCAAAGCCTGAATCAAATGGCCCATTCCTCAGGGGGCTGGCCTGTAAGACAGACCTCTCTATCCTCTACAGGCGTCCAAACCAAAAGAAAAATCCAGAGGAAGTGGTATACACCAAGCAACAGAGACCATCTCTGACAGGACAGAAATCGACACAGATAAGAATGAGTGCTGACCATAATTTGGGCTGGGCTCCCCCGTAGAGGAATCCTCATGTACTGTGCTAGGTGCAGCCCTGGTCCTCAGAACAGCCACTGCTGCTGGCTCTCCCGCCCCTGAGCGCCTGGTGTGGGGACAGGTGGTGAGCGGTGAGTGACCTCTCTTGCAGCTGCTCTAAGGCAGAGCCTGCTATCTTCGAGTGTTCCCTGCATAGTTAGTTCAGGACCAGCCCTTGGAAGTTAAGAGTTGGTACCCTTCCTAGTATATCATCGAAATTAGGAACTAAAATGTCACCACAAAAAGTCAAGACAAAAGGTGGCTATGAGAAAACGAGAGGCAGAACTCTTGCAGATACAGAGAGAATCAGCAAAGTGGCAAATCCTCCTACGCCAGCTATAAAACAGCTTAAATTCCAGTCAAAAGTCAGACTGGCAAAGGATAAAAAGCAAGATGCAACTATATTGTATGACTTTAGATACAAAGACACAAATATGTTGAAAGTGAAAGAAGAGGAAAAAGATATTCCACACATATAGTAACAGAAAGGGCCAGAGTGGCGATACTAATATCAGACAAATGGGTGCTAAGTTAAGAACTGTTTGGAAGAGACAAAGACGCTACTGATGAAAGATCAGTTCATCCAGAAAATAGAACCAGGCAGTAAACATCTGAGCCCCAAGACACATGGAGCAAATGCTATCTGAATTGAAGGGAGAAAGAGTTCTATAGTAGGTTGGCTACTGTAATATACTATTTCAACAAAGGGTGGAACAACCACACAGAAAATAAAGGACCTGAATAATCCTCCACTGCACCCAGAACACCCAACAATGGGACGCACATTCTTATCCCCATCTCCAGGATAAGACACATACTAGGCCTTGAAATACATCAGTCACCTCTAGAAAGACTGAAATTGTACAAATTCTTTTCTGATCACAAGAGAATGAAACCAAAAATCAATAAAAGAAGGAAAATTCACAAATATGTGGAGATTAAACAATGGGTCAAAGAAGAAATCTTGAGACTAGGGAAAAACCCTAAGACAAATGACAATGAAAACACTGTACCAACATGGAATTTATATCTACAGACACATACGCTAATAGTTGAACTTAACTTTAAGCCGGGCACAGCACCTCACACCTATAATCACAGCAACTCAGGAAGCTGAGGCAGGGCAAGTTCAAGGCCAGCCCCAGCAACTTGGAAAGACCCTCTCTCAACAAAATGACTGAGGATATAGCTCAGTGAAGAGCCCCCAGGTTTAATCTCCAATATCAAAAAAATAAAAACTAAAGAAAATAGAAAAATAGCAAACTGAATCCAAAGTTAGCAGAAGGAATGAAATAGAGCAAAGATAAAGAAAATAGGAAATCAAAATGAAAATTGGTTCTTTGACCAAACAAAACTTGAGCTTGCTTGACAAGGGAAAATGGGGCTATTACTACCAATCTTGCAGAAATAACAGTTATAAGATTATTAGAAAGAGTTGCATACCAGCAAATTTGGCAGCCCAGAGGAAATGGACACATTCTTAGAAACGATACACCAAAACTGAATCATGAAGAGAACATCTGAGAAGACTTAAAACTAACAAGACTGACTCAGTAATCAAAAACCTCCCACTAAAGGAAAGTCCTGGGCCACACAGCTTCACTGGTGAATTCTACCAAAAAACTTAAGGAAGGCTTAATTAACATCAGTCCTTCTCAAACGTTTCCAAAATATTGACTAGGAGGGACATTTCCTAATTCATACAATGAGTCCAACATTTCCCTGACACCAAAGCCAGAAAAAGACACATTATAGATGAGGTTCTTAGGAATATGGATGCAGAATACTAGCAAACTAGATTCACTGGCATATTAAGAGGATTATTAACCATAACAGTGGGATTCATACCTGGAATGTAAGGATAGTTCAATATGTGAAAATCAACATAATACACCACATTAACAGAATGGACCAAAAAAAATCTATCATCTCAGCTGATACTGAAAAGGCCGTTAACATCTTTTCATCATTAAAAACAAAGTAGGGGCTGGAGCAGTGGCTCAGTGGGTGGAGTGCTTGCCTGGCAAGCAAGAGGACCTGAGTTCAAACCCAGCACCATGTATACAACTAAGTGTCAGAGAAACAATAGGCCAGATGAAAAAAATAGATTCTCTTTCTCTTTAAAAAAAAATAAAGTAGGAATTAAAATTTCCTCAAAAAAATGTAGAGCACTTATGAAAAATCCATAGTGAACACCTTAATAGTAAAGTATTACCCTAGGATCAGGAACAAGATGAATATGCCCACTTTCACCACTTCCATTCAGCATAGTACTGGAACTCCCATGCAGTAATTAGGCAAGAAAAAGAAATGGAATCTACATCAGAAAGGAGAAGCAAAATTATCTGTCACTGATGACATGCTCTTATATGTAGGAAATCCTAAAACTTCCACTTAAAAAAAAAAAAAAACTGTTAGAGCCAATGGATGAATTCCGCAAATCTGAAGGTACCAATTCATAAAAATTGGTTGCATTTTTATACACTAACAATGAACAATCCAAAAGGGAAATTAAAAATCCCATTTATAACAACATCAAAAAAAAGTTATTGGGTATAAATTTAAACAAGAAGACAAAAGACTTCTTTGCCAAAAACTATAAAATACTGTTGAAAGAAATAAAAGGCAAATAAATGGAAACAAATCCATGTTGAATGCAGCCCATGGATTAGAACACTTAATACTGTTAAGATGTCAATACTACTTAAAGCAATCTCTAGATTCACTGTAATCCCTATCAAAATTTTTCTGGGGCTGGAGTTGTGGCTCAGTGGTTACAGTGCTTGCCTGGCATGCATGTGTCTGTGGGTTCAAACCCCAGCACCATTTACACAACAAGGTGTCAAGCAACAAAAGTCAAATGAAAACTAACTAAAATTGATTTTCTCTCTCTCTCACACTGTCCCTATCTCTAATTTTTCCCCAGAACTAGAAAACCCATCCAAAAATGCATATGGACTTGCAAGGGACCCCAAATAGCCAAAATAATTTTGGAAAAGAAGTGGGAGTTCTCACATCTTCTAGTTTTAAGATTTACTACAAATATACGGTAATCAAAACTGTCATACTAGCATAGATACAGACTAGCAGAATAGAGCAGAGGTTTTAAAAGGCCACACACATGGCCAAATAACTCGAGTGGGTGCCAAGACTATTTGTGGGGAAGGGACAGTCTTTTCAACAAACGGTGCTGGGAAAGCTGGCTCTCCACATGCAGAACAATGAAGCTGGACCCCTACCTGAAACGAGAAGGCACATGGGGGAGGCTTTGTGACCTTGGATTCTGGAATGAATTCTTATGACACCAAAGCACAGGCAACAAAAGAAAAAACACTTTGGACTCTGAGAATTAAAAGTGTGCATCTGAGGACACTGAAGAGAGTGAAAAGACAACATCAAGTCTTTAGGGAACAGCGAACCACAAGAGACCCCTTCACAAAGCACAGAACGAGGTGCACACTGGGAGGATGAGGAGACAGCGGAAGTCTGTGTTACAGGTGAGACTGTAAGGGCGCAGCCACTATGGCAAACAGCTTGGGAGTCCCTCAAAAAGGTAGACAGTGTTATTACCATATGACCCAGTAATTCCCTGCCTGGGTATGCACCCAAAAGAACTGAAATAGGTATTTGTGCGCCAGTGGTGACAGCAGATTATTCACAATAGCCAAAAGGTGGAAACAGAGCGGCTGTTCATCGAACGCACTCGCACATGGTTTAGCCATCCAGTGGAAGAGACAACCTGAAACCCTGGGAAGTGAGATGAGCTGGACGCAAAAGGACAAACAGTGGTTGGTCACACTGACCTAGAAGAGGCAAATTTCTTGAGACAAAGTGGAATGGAGGTGAGCTGTGGGGAGGCAGTCACTGCTTCACAGGTAGCATTTGGGAAGATGCAGATGAGCAGTAGTGGTTGCACAACACCATGGATGCACTTAGCGCCACAAAGTTACACTTAAACACACACAAATGTTGCTCTAATTTTAAAAAGTCATGAAATAAAATACCTGCATAACAAGAGGACATAAGATGCCAGCTAAAAATTGTCCTCCAGTTTACCACTTGGGGGTTTCAACACAAGTCAGACTCCTCAGTGGGATCCCAGGGGCAGAGACATGACATTTTTATGTTACACATGTTCACAACTCAAGTTTTGCTTACAAAAAAGTGCTTTAAACAAATATAAAAAGCGTTATAGCAACGTGACTGCAGCCTTTGCTACTTAAATTCTATTTCTTGAATACACAACCTCTGTCCAAGAATGGCAATGCCATCAGAAAATAAATCACACTTAAAAGTGTTCTTAGAACCTGGGCACAGTGGTGCACACCTGCAATCCCAGCTACTGGGGACAGGAGGCAGGAGGCAACTCAGACCCTGTCTCAAAAAGCTAGGGATGCATCTCAGTGGCTGGAGCACTTACCTAGCAAGTCCAAGGCCCAAAGTTCAATCCCTGGTGCTGGGGGGGAAAAAAGTTCTTGGAAACTCAAATAGTCACTGGTGTTTTTCGATTGCACTGGTGACCCACAACTCACCTAATCCATCAGCTCACTCACAGAAATTCCCTCCAAGTTTTCAATGCTACTACTGTTAGGAGACTCTGATTCCATTGTTACCTCTGGTCATGTGACAGGGCCATGGCCCGAATTCCAGCGTCGCAGCCTGGGTAGGCAAAGAGCTGCTTGAGGTCGGACACCTGCCAGACCATGACCACACCGTTGTCTCCTCCCGTGAGCAGGTACTGGCCGTCGCGGCTCAGCTGGATGGCCTGTGAGACAGGAGAGGTACTTGTGAGGTCAGCGCTCACCCTGCCAGCTCCTGTGGAGGGTGGGGAGCCTGGAGCACCCCACCCTAGGGATTCTGAGGAAGCTGAGTTGCAGGAGCCCCACCATGAGTCAGGGTGAGGCAGCGCTGGAGCTCTGCCTTAGCTCTTTACATTTCTGTTTTGATGAAGTGGCAGCCACCTTGGGCTCTGTGAGTGCTGCCTGCGCTGTGCAGGGTGTGGCTGAGAGCAGCACCCTAGTGAGGCGCCTCCTGGCCTCTCCAGCTGTACTGTGGGTGAGCTCAGCCCATTCTGTAAAGGTAGCAGACACGGTCACCCTACCCCAGGGCCCCAGGCAGGGTGGGGCAGGCAGCCAACAGCTTCAGCACCTCTCCAGGCCTGCTGGATTTCCACATGGTAGAGACCAACAGCTGCCTGGCGACCTCGGTCCAGGCGAAGCATTTTCCTGCCCAGGATTGTGAGCTGCGGCCTTACTGCAGCTCTCTAGGCCACCTCCCTGCACACACAGCATGGTAAGTAATTTGCTCTGGGATCCTGTGACAGGGAGTCCCACATGAAAGTCTCTGGGCTAACTGCATAGACCTACTATTTCTACATTTTTTAATAGTTGAAAAATTTTTCTCATGACACCTGAATATTACCTAAGTTCTGAATTGGGGTATTCATAAATAAGGTTTTGTCAGAACCCAGCCACACCGTTTGTCTCTGGCTACCTACACAGACAGCTGCAACGGAGATCGCGGAGTCCTTGAAGCCTGAAGTATGTACTGTCTGTCCCTTCACACAGTGTGTCCACCCCAGACAGAAAAGGCCCCTCTCTGCTTCAGCTGCCAGGTCCATTAGCCCTTCCTCCCCTCCAGGCATTCTGTCACTGCCCTATTCCCACACAAATCTCCCTGTGGCTGGGTGGCCTCGTGACTCTCTCAGTCCCTGCTAAGACCTGTGATCATCTGTCCACCGGGGCACAGTGAATGTGGACACGGATTGTGCAGGCAGCCAGGAAAGAAACATCTAACTTTGGAAAACTATATTACACTGTTCTGTACTCAGAATAGTAGGATAATTGCCTTAGGTCTGTAATCTACCTGTGACAAATTTAAAAATTGTGGGAAAGGGCTGTTTTTTTAAATTCAGAAATTTATTTGTTGAACAATCAAACAAGCTTCTAATGAAATATAATATATAAATTCTAAAAATTTGATTTACCCCCAAGAGCCCCCCCCCAATTACCTACCCTTATCCTTCCCCCACCTCCTTCCCAATACATCTCTACAAATGCCTTAGGTTGTATGGCATTACACCTTATGAGGATTTAAAACATAATAGACCTCCTTTCTCAATGGCCAGGGTCTAGCTCCAGCCTCCACAGACGAGTGAAGACATTTGAGAAACCCATTTGATTCACATTTGCATAAATGCTAATTTATAATAGTCTCTTCAGTGTATCATTTTATTTAAGAATGAGTGAGAGAGAAAGAGAATTTTATTTAATTTTCTTATCTGGCCTTTGTTTCTCTGACAGTTGTATATGTGGGCTGGAGTTTGAACCTGGGTCCCCCTGCGTGCCAGGCAAGCACTCCAACTGCTGAGCCACCACTCTAGCCTCTAGCTTATTCTTAAGCACACAAAAAAACATCTAAGAAATACATCTAAGAAATGAAAATCCATGTGTGGAAGGCAGTTACACATAAGATGTATTCTCAAAGTCTTATTAATGAAATATAAATATTAAAGAGTTTTCAATATGAGTAAAAATCGTTTTTCCTCCATTTCACAAATGGCAATCTCTAGGGGCACCTGGGAACTACAACAAAGACTAGGACAAATAATTATTTGGACACTTAAAAAATTCAGCTGATGAGAGCTGGAGCAGTTCGAGCATTTGCCTGACATGCACTGAGGACCCGAGTTTGAACCCTTGCACCATGTACACAACTGGGTGTCAGAAACCAGAACCAGATGAAAAATAAACATAAAATTGATTCTCACCTCCCCCTTTAAAAAAATTTAAGCTGATGAAAATCTGTTGACCTTATGGTTGTGGTTCACTTGAATTTTATACTTGAGGACTTTTACTGGATAAGTGCTATATTACAACAAATTAAAGCCATTAATCTTTAATTCTTTGTTTTAGTTAAGAATTTCTAATCCTGGGGCTGGAGCGATGGCTCAGCAGTTGGAGGGCTTGCCTGGCATGCACAAGGACCCAGGTTCAAGTTCCAGCACCATATACACAACAAAGTGTCAGAGTAAAGAAAGCCACTTGTAAAAGTAAATAAAATTGATTTTCTCTTAAAAAAAACTCTAACCCTACTTGTGTCTGAAATGAAAGAAAACCTGGATTTTTAGGAACACACATCCATCAGTACTCAAATCCTGCTGATGAAGCAGGTGGAAGCATTTCCTGCCAGCCTCCCTCTCGAGAGACTGTGGGCTTCCTCCAGGGAGATGGCCACCACGCATCTATGGAGTTGCACTGTCTTGACCCAAATCATCCTGCCTGTGGTTCTTGATTCTAATGCGGCTCCTCATGATCTAGTCGGTTGTGACCAAAGTGTGTAAGAGGGCCCAGAGACATGTCAGTCTCACCCTCAGGGTCCTAAGTGGTTTGGATGACACTGGCTACACTGTTTTTAAGGAGGTACTGGCAGGCCACTGCATCAGTAGGGACAAGTGCATGCTAAAACAGCCCCAGGAAAAGAAAATCACTGGGCTCCTAGGGGATGAGATCTGTTTAAGATGAAATGGGTGTGCTGCTCACTGAGACATCTAAGTATTGTCTAGTTGATGTATTATAATAATGCCAGGAACCAACAATCTGGCATCTAAAATAAAGACAGGTGGCTTGATCAGCACAGGGGTTCCCAGGCTGCCTGGCTGCCAGCAGATTCCTGGTATTTCAAACTCAACTGTGGGTCTGGGCTGGTGACTGATTTGCTCTCCTGCTCACCTTCCTGGCACAGGCTCAGCCTGCTGGGTGGGGCTGGAGATGCTTGCTCTGGACGTCTGGCATTCGTGCCTGAGGTTTCCTTCCTTCCTGCTGGTTAGCTGTGCAAGTGTCTCAGTGGCTGGGGGTGGGCAGCGCTCACTTTAGGCGAGCTCGCTGTACTCACCCAGTTGCCACTTGCAAGTTAGTATGATAAAGTGCAGGCGTGCCGGGGAAAGGCAGTGGATTGTTTAAGCCTAAAATCCAGTGGGAAATATTACAGAACGAGAAATGGAGGGCCGCAGGGCAGAGGAGAGGCACGGTGCCTGCAGTCTGTGGGACGCTTCCCTGCCACTGCCTCGAGGAACTCCCGGCTGCTGGTCTCGCTGAAGTGCCATGGGACTGCTTCAGCCAGCAAGGGATTTCAATTATTTTACAGATTTATTAGTGTAGCTGACAATGTAATCACAACTCAAAGTGACAGATTATCAACATTATTATTGTAAAGAAAAGAGGAAAGGAAAATCCTCTGATGTATACTTGGTTTAAATGAAGTATTATGGGAAAGGAGGGAAAAATAAAGCAGAGGGAGGGGAGGTGCGTGCAGGGCTCCGTGGCGGCCGGCAGAACACTCAGGCCAGCAAGGGAGACTGGAAGGAAGCGTCTGTTAAGAATCCATCCCAGGACACAGTAGCAAGGGCTCTAGATGCCACCCCTGTGCAGGGCTTTTATTCCTGAATGCTCCCCGACCCGGTGTTTACCTAGCAGCCCAGATGTGGGAAACAGGAGGACCTGTGTCCTCTCAGCTGCTCAGGGTCAGGCAGCCCATGCTTAGAGGGCAGAGACACTGTGGCCCTGCTCTTGTCCCTACCATGTCCTGGGCACAGTCACAGGCACCTCCACAAAGATGGAATCTCACAGCCTTATTTTCCTGCCCCAAGAGTCTTCATGACAATGGAAGGTCCTTGAAAAAATAGCTCCTAAAAGAACACCTTACTCTCTTCCTCTGCCTCTAGCACTTTGGAGCCCTGGGCTGAAAGTAAAGCAAGATCCTGGAAGGTCCTCTAGCGCTACCAGTTCTTATCACCAAAGGGGAAAATGTCTGCCTGACTCACTTCATAAGCTGAAGCCCAGCTCCTGGGGTTTGCTGTCCATGATGAAGCTGGCAACACCAAGGCTAACCCTGGACAGGCAGTCAGTCCCTACCGCTCCCACAGGTGAAGGCAGTTTCAGGGACCCTGGTCTGTTAGTTTAGCTTTCACACTCGGGAAACAGGAGACTGCAGGCCATTGGAGGCCACAAGGATGGCTCTACAAACCCTGGAGAAACTCCCCTCAGCTTTCCTGCATGATGCAGTCATACCGCTGGGACCTGCTGTGCTCTTTGCCATGTCCAAGTGCTACCCTGCAGTGTCCCTTTGGCATAGAAAAGAGGCCAACAACTCAAAAAGAGATTTCTTCAGCCAACCCCTCCCCTCCCCAGTCACCCTTCGAGGCAAAGACTGAAAATGCAGAAAAGCCTGCGGCGCCTCACCCTTATGTGGTCATCTGTTTCCACAGTGGCCTGGAGCTTCCCATTCACGCTGAACGTGCAGAAGCAGCCGTTTTCATAGAAGATAACGCAGTGGCCCTCTCGGGAAGCCTGGATGAGTTTTGGTTTCAGGCAGTTTTCAGGACCCTCCAAGGTCCTTAACAAGTCTCCATTCATGGAATGTATGAGACATGGTCCTTCTGAGAAAGAGGAGAGGCAAAAGGCAAAATTAATTATGTATCAAGACAGAAAGCCTGGGCTGTGGCTTGGGGTAGGGTGCTAGCATGTGCGAGGCCCTGGGTTCCAGCCAGCACTGTAAAAAAGAAAAAGAAAAATGTGACCTGAATCTTGAGCACAGGTCAACCAGAACAACAGCACCACACGACAGTTGTAGAAAGCCTTTAAAAAGCTACATCTCACCTTACACCTAAGCTATTTTGCTAAGTCTCCTCCTCATGTTCACCTGCTCTCGCCTTCCGCTGCGACAGGAGAGAAGCCAAGTCATGTGCATGCAACCCCACTTTTCCTCAAGGGACAGGAAGTTACTTTATGAAATTCATTATGCAAGAGGTGGAACGAACAGGAATTCAGAAAGTAAAGGGACAATTTTCAAATCCCAGAACAGATCCAAGGAAGGCAGGGACACAGGCAGTCCTGGGCTGCTGTCTGCACACTGTGGCCTGTGCAGGGAGAGACCACTGGGGCTGCTGCTGAAGCCACCTTCACTCCCACTGCTCACAACCTCACACTGACACGGAGCCCCTGGTAATGTCCCACACCCCCCAAATTCAGATAGGCCTCCTCCTGCCACTTCTCCATGGCAACTGAATCTACTTCCCTGATGTCTCCAAAGCAGGCAGCAGCATCCACCACTCTCCAGGGAGACCACCAGGCTGAGATGCCTGTGACATGTGGAACAAAGGAGTGGGTAACAAAAACTGTGTGATGACTGGCTTCCAGGAGGAGGAACTAGGATGGTGCCCTGCCACTCTCCGAGCTAAGTTACATGTAGTCACCTGAACCAATGCCTGCTCCCCAGTGGGTACCGTAGGCACACCTTTTGAAAATGTTGCTCTCAGGCTTCTCTGGCCACTCAGGGAGTTTACGAAGTTCCTGTGCTCTCCAACGTGAGCAGATAGGCAGTCTTAGCTTTTGCTCAGTTCCAGCATGCACGGATTCCTTTTCCTGTTCCCTGAATAACACTGTCCCCCCAACATAGTTCGGCTTCCAGTTACCATGGCAGCTGCACAAAGTGCACACTTTGTGGCCAGCTCTTCAGTCCACAAACCACTGTGTAAATAACAGTCCCATGTTGTGACCGGTGACCAGGCACCTCACTTTCAAGGTGCGGAGGTGACTGGTCACTGCATCTCTGGTGATCAGCTTGAGCCCAGACAGCAAACTCGGTCACTGTGCTGCCTCCCTGACCCCCAGTGATAAACTTGCATGACATTTTATAAACACGGATAACAGAAAAGGGTATTGGCCAGCAAAGATGAAACTTTGATGGAGAAGTGAAAGGCTCTAAAGCTGAAAGTGGAATGTGAGTTGAGTATAAACGGAGCTCTAGGACAAAGGGCTGCCTGTGGACGTGGAAGAGACGTTGTAGGTATGCATCCAGGAAGTGAGGGAAGGGAATTTATCAACATGAAGCAGTAAAGTGCCTGTAACGAAACTGACCATGTCCCAGAAGTGACACCAGCAAAACCTCCCATTAAAGGAACCCTAGTTATATTTCACAACATTGAAAGCACAAACGATAAAATGTTGGAAGCTGGTCCAAACTTTGAAAGGAGCATGGCAGTTTCCCAAGGTTAGAGAAGATGCTCGCCCTTTAAGTGGATACAGAAGGCGGTGAGCACTGCTCACACCACCCTCAAGTCCTTCACAAAGAAAATACTTTAATTCTCAATTAAACTGCAGTGCACTAAGTAAATGTGAGTTGTACTATTTTTGTGCCCTTACATGAGCACACACATGTATAACTGTAAGAGTTTAGATGTTCTGAGAAAATTATTAGAGGGCACGAAACAGCCACATTTCCCACTGATCATCAAGACTGCTCTGCAAAGCAGTTTCAGTTTGCATCGTCACTGTCACAGTCCCATGTTGGTGTGCAAAGCAAGGGTGGCCGGGAGTACAAGAGTGTCATTTTACATTATCTAATTTGGACCACATATGGTCCAAGACTAACGTGAGCTCAGGATGTGTGAAATTATTTGGTATAAGAAGGGGGAAGTGCAGAAGGTACACAATTCCTGCTCTCAGTGTTACCATTTCACTGCTCTAACCAACGGAATTTTTAAGCACAACCCTTTAAATGTTTAATACGAACTTGTTAGCTAGACTAAGTACGACGGTTCAGGACACAGATAAGGAGGCTCAAATATTTGATGCTGCACACATGATACGCCTAACAGACATGGGATGAGAGTACTTTTCTGTGTTCCCAGACCTCAGTTCAGAGCAGAGACAGAGCTGGATCAACTGTTAAATGGAAGCGGCTCCGTTCCTACTCAGAGCCTGACTGGCTGCGTGTGCTCTTGGGAAGCTCACTTAATATCTCTGGCCTGCAAAGATGACAGGGCTGCCAGCCAGACCTCCAGGCAGACCAGCTCCAGTGGCTCGTCTCCGCCCTCAGTGCCGTTCTGGCCCCTGCCTTGCCCTTCGGTTTGGAAGTTAGGAGAGTCAGGAGTATGAGAAGGGACCCTGCCCGGGCAGAGGTCAAATAAACCAATATACAAAGATCTTCCTTGTTCCTGCCTCATGAAAGTGAGAAGATTAATGGGCTGTTGTTGGTAAAATGCCTTGAACTCTTTAGAGCAGTGCTGGGAAATGTAACTTCCTGCAGTGATGGGACGGCCCGGATCTGTGCGGACCTGTACAGCAGCCACCAGCCAAGTCTGAATACCGAGCCCCCAAATGGGGTGCTACCACCAGGAAACTTAGTTTTAATTGCACTTAATTTTATCTAAATTTAAACAGCTCTGTGTGACTAGTGGCTACTTTAAAGGCCAAAGCTTTGGAGAAGAGCCTTTGTCTTTGACAAGTGTTACCGGGAGACATCAGGCCATGCAGGTGTTACACAGGTACCCAGCTGTACCTTGAGAGCCACTCAGCACCAGGCCCAGCTCGGCGCAGACAGCAGCACAGGTGATCTCACGGTCGTGGCCAGTCAGGACGGCCCGAGGGGTGGTGGTCGCACCTTCGGAAAAATGAGAAGACAGCGGACAGATCAGCGCGTTTGTGCAGATCACAACTTGTCCCTGATCCCCTTTATGCCGACACCTTTACAGACTGAGAACTTTCCCAAAAATCCTATTTTAGGAGCAGTCCCAAACTGTGTGCTACAGTTTAAGGCCCACGTGTTGCTCTTCAGGGAATTCTTAGATGATTTCAAGCAAAGTGCTCAAAAGCTCCGGGGTAAAGATGACAAAACCTGCATTCTAGAATGCCTCAGACAGCCCAATGTGGTGGTGTATGCCTGTAATTCCAGTATCTTGGGAGGTTGAGAAAGGAGGATCGCAAGTTGGAGGCCAGCCTTAGTAACTGAGCGAGATTCTGTATCAAAACAAGAAAAAAAAGGGAATGTAGGGATGTAGCTTGGTGGTAGAGTAACTGGATGCCTTCCAAATATAAACCAAATGTAGACTGAGTCCCTCAATCAGCATGGTTCATGGGTAGATAATTTTAAAAGTAGGGACTTTGGCTTAGAGTACATTTCAAAGAAAGGCCTCCTCCTCCTCTGAGTCACTGAAGCCCATCATAATGAAGATGGTCTAAGGATTCAGGATATCTCAAAGGGTCCCTCTCTCAATACCTGTTATTGTTATTAACCTTGTTTGTTGATCAATAAAGCTCACAAAGTATATTTCCCTATGATTCATTCAAAGAACAGGGGTAGGGGAGCTAAACTGTCACATATAATTCTGATAATGATTGAAAATTAAGGAAAGAAGGGTGGATAAAGGGGCACAGAGAAGGAGTATCCAAATAATGAGAGATGTTTCAAAACATTTTCATAGGTAGAACATCTCTACAAAACTAACAGAAAACTCTGGGTGGTGGTGAGGGACACAGCAGGAACAGCCACAGCACAGAGAAGCAAGTGACAGCTCCATCGTGGCTCAGGCCCTGCTCAGGAGCAGGATACACTGGATTCCATTTTTGGCCTTAGAAATACTACTTGAACACTAAACTAGTCCTCTGCTCTTAGAGTCTATAAGGGCACAAAGAGCCTTTATAAATAGAACCACATCACAGGAGATCCTGTTAGTATTCTTAGATTCCTTGATTAGCCTTGGCTTGATAAAAACCCCAAAGGGGCAAATGTGCCCAGAAAGTAGGTCACTGCCATAGTTGTGGAACTCTGTAGAAAAGAATACCCTGTCATCTTATAGCAGTTCCGGGAGGCCAGGGAAAAACCCATCAGGATCCTACCGCACTTACGAAGGCAAATTCTGCTGTCCGAAAAAAAAATCTAGCTTCCCAGCTGAGGCCTTATTAATAGGATCTCTGAAATTTCAGAGAAAGCATGTAAACATGGCAGGGAAAGAAAGTAGGTTTCACCGAAGGCACTGAGACCCATGACCCAAAAATGGTGAGTGGCCTCCACACTGAAGAATGGAGACTTGCTCCCGCGCTTGGGCCACCTGGAGCTCCAACATGTGCACCGGAGCACACGTCACATGGCTGTGCCCCACCCCCTGTGTTTTTCAGAGCTTTGGTGACTGACCACAGGGACTTCTAGTAAACTCTGCACCACTCTGGCTGTGCTCGGACAGCCACTGCTGGCCCCTGTGCTCAGCTGTAAGGAGGGACCCCACCTGAGAGATTAGACAGGAAAGAGGGACAGGAGCTTGTTCTTATTTCTCTCCAGGTTCTAAAATGTCCCTGAAGAGGCATTCCCACCTTAATTATGAAATTTACATGACATTTCCCAAGCCAAAAAGAATTTGAAATAGAACAATTTTTTTCTTAAAAACTCTACAAATTTAGTTTATAAAAAAGAGAAGCAAATAATGTAATCTGAACTTGTTACTTTGTGTTAAAGATGATCTTTGCCATGAAATTTAGAAATAAATATACTATGTTTTTAACCGTTAATACTTCAGCCCTAATTCATAGGTTCCTCCTTTCCCATGAAGATCTAAATTCTACAAAACAGCACAAAATGTTATTTTTGAAATTACTGCCTAATTATATCTATTGGCAACTTTTTCATTGATGATTAAAGCTTTATGATCTAAGGAATACATTTTTGGTGTGATTGATCCTTTGTTTTTGTAAGTTTCCATTTCATGGGGGACGGTGGGTGAGATTTGTGTTTTAACTTGAATTGTCTTGGAATTCCTCCATGGAGACTGAAGGTTTGAAGGGAAACTGATGGCAAATGGAGGCAACAGACATATAAGCCAAAGTAAACAAAGGACAGATGGATCATGGTGAACCCAGGCATGGAGTCGCAAAAGCGCGTCAATGCTTTGTGTTTTAGGTTTAGGAATATTTTCTCAGGAGCACAGTAGAGGGAAAAGATTGCTGTCAACTGCATTTCTTTCTTTAATGTAAAAGAGCTGAAATACTGAGAGTTTCCTAGGACTTTTAAGTCAGTTTAGGAAGCCTTGTTATTAGCCCTCGGAAAGGGGGTTAAGATGTAAGCATTCTTTTTGTAAACTCATAATTAAGATTTTTCTAAGTATGCTTTACTTACAAAATGCTAGTTTCCAAGAATCCAGAAACACCAAATCATTTTTCACTCAACAAATCTCACACACACACACACACACACACACACACACACACAGAGAGAGAGAGAGAGAGAGAGAGAGAATAATTTCAAAACTGAAAAAAAGGCTCTTCTTTTCCTAGAGCCTGATTTCTAAATAAGGAACTGTTCAATGCTAGGACTTGGGCTTCAATGTTTGGCAAAATGCTTCCTAGTTCAGGAAGCAAGTTAGACAGTTCAGGAAATACTGGGGAAGAAGAGAGAGAAACAACAAATTAAAAGCATAAGGGCAGACTTATGATCAGTAGGTTCTTCTCAGGTAACTGGTTTCATAAACACTCGCTGAATTTCCCATAAAAACATTGTGCTCCTCAACTTCCCTCATTTATGGGAAATGTACACTCATGGCTTCTAGAAACCCCATTCTACAATGTAAGCAGAGAGCGTCTGCTTTAAGCAGAGGTGTTTCCGGGCTTGCTTGCGACTGGACTTTGTGTACCCTTCACTACTCGCTCTTCAGATGGAGCGTTCCTGACATTTCTCCCTTAGTATGTTCAAAAGTTACACCACGGATGTTCAAGATAAATACCTGCTGGATTTTGATACATTCCAATAAACCAAGAGCTTTGCATGTGAAAATTTCACCATAGAAAACGTAAGTTCTATGATATGGGGTTAAAACCCAAAGAGCTACGAGCAGTTTCAGTTCATTGAGGGAAGCACTTGGAATGAAATTACTAAGGCGCGAGGGAGGGGTAATTGGAGGCAGAACACAGGCTTTCTATGGGGCTCACAGTGTGCCCCTTTATTTCTGTAGCTACACTGTTATGCATCATCTTGATCAGAGCACAGCCCATGTGACAACACCCCACAGAAGGGAAAGGCAAAGCCCCTGTATGCCTCTGGGGAATGCTGGGCAGCAGGTCTCAAAACCACGGAGCTCATTCTTGGGGGCAGCCAACTCCCTGCTCCACCCTGTAGGACCACTGGTCAGTGTGTGTGCTTAACACCTGGCGGAAGCAATGGGCTCAAAGATGACTGCAGCCACGTATTACTTCACAAACTCCAGAGCTCTCACCAGCCTCTCCCTGCAGTCTCTAAACCAAATAAAGAGCAGGAAAAAACATCTTCTGACAAATACCATATTAATTCTTTTGATAAAAACTTGCAGTAGTTAATGGATACAAACAGTCTTTACCTTTGCTTGCTGAGATAGGAGGATCTAGCAAAAGCTACATCATAAAGCAGAACAGATTCCCTTAAGAACCTTTTAAAGTCTTACTGCTTGAAAAATCACCATGGCTTTCAGTAATGCGGAGAGGAAAATTTATCTTGCTGCTAGTTGAAGAAGCTACACTTCAAACTCTTCGTAGAGGAATAAAAAGAGAAAGAGGACATACCTCCAGGATTGCTTTGAAAAGCTGAGTAATTACTTCAGAGGAAAGGGGGTCTTTGTCCCCAGAGCAGGTTTATGACTACTGATACAGATCCTCAGCAAAAGCTGAAAAGGATACCCAGGGCATCTTCGTGGATGGCTTAGAAGATGAACAAGTCAAAGGAGAGGAAACCAGTGCTGCCAAAACACAGGGCACGCCAGCTTCCACATGTGCTTCTCTCAGGATGGAATGTTCCATCTCAGAACCAACCTCTTGATGCTACATAGCAACCCAACATGCATTCAAACAGCAAGCAGCCCCCATGACACTCTCCGCTGGACCTACATTATAAAGCGCTAGCTGAGTTATTTCAACTCCATTCTGCAAGTAGCACATGTTTTTATTAGGTAAGTGTGCTGCTTTGGCACTCCCAGAACGTTAAGTATGTTTCTATAACTCATGGACTCTGAACCACTTAAAATTTTATACCTGAAAGAAGAGAAGGGGAAATAGTAATTTCTCTAGTATCCTGCTCATAAATATCCAATGAAGAGAATGTTTCTTAAGGCCTATCTCCATTAAGACAAAAAGGGCATTTAGAATCGAGGTGAAAACAGACTGGACATATATTTCTAGTAAACTTTTGTTTATGTTAAAAAAATGGATAAAGTCCTTGCTATTTTGGGCATCATCACTTCAGTCTTATGAAAATTAAATTTTAAAATTAATTAAAATTAATTTTAAAAAACTTAAAAATGCATCATAAAGTTCTCATTAATGATTTTAAAATGTTGTTAGCAGAGTGATCCCCTTGAAGTCATTTACCATTTCTTCAATAGCGTCAGTTCTGAAATGAGGTGGGTTCCATTCTGAGTTTGATAAACAGAATATTTCTTCCAATTCTTAGCTTAGATGACTTCTAGGCCATAGAATAACATATCCTACTTGTTTACTCATTTACTCCTCCACTTACTTAGTAACATATATTGGGTATGTATCATATGTGATGTACCATGGAAATAAGGAAAGGAGTAAGAGTAAAATATGATCTTCATTTGAAAAAGACTTGATGTAAAGGGTCATTGCTGGCTGGGGTGTCACTCAGTGGCTTAGCACTTGCCTGGCATGTATAAGGGCCTGTGTTCCATCCCCAGAAATGCAAAAATAAAGAAATAATAAATAAAATATGTGGTCACTGAATCAAGCTTTGGTGATCTTATTATAGACCTGCAAATTATAACTATAAATCCCCATGACTATAAAGGTTGAAAGTACCATACTGATGTCTGAACTCTATAATTTCTTTGTGCATATCACTTAACATTACTTAATAAAATCCTTAAATAAAGGGGCTGGAGCAGTGGCTCAGCAGTTACGGTGCTTGCCCAGCATGCACAAGTACGTGAGTTCAAACCCCAGCGCCATGCACAAAACAATGTCTCCGATCAATGAAAGCCACATGAAGAACTAAAAAATTGTTTCCTTCTCTCATGTCCCTTTCTCTTAAAAAAATTCTTAAATAAAAACAATAGATAATTTTCTATATTAGTAAAATCTAGTCTCATCTGACCTTTTAGAAAGGTAAAAGAAAATATGAAACCTGGTTCTGGCTAAAAACAAATAAAAGTTCAATAGAGAACTCATTTTGAAGTTAAATAATTAAAAAATAATGAAGTTCTTAAGTGTATATAGATTAAAAACAAAAGTCAAAATATTATACAAGATGTGCTAGTCATTGCCTCAAGATGATATTTCTCCTTTGCATGTGCCTTTTGTTCCATTTTAATTACAGCTGACTACTACAAAATGTTCATGTGAAAACTAAGCTTTCTTATGTGGCTCACCATAATGGTAAATCAGGAAAGGAAATGGCTTTGCAGAACGGGAAACAGGGTTAGCTGTTAAATGTTTCTTAAACCTTCCCATTAACTTCCTAGCTTTTCAATGGCAGTTATACTACATTTTAATTATGCAAACAGAAGCTATTTGAAATTTGTTCTATTCATTCTACCTCCACCAACCGTTACCACTCCCCTCCATTCATTATAGTCTTTTTGGTGAAAATGTCAATGTGATTAAATTTACAGACTACAGACAACGTGCCATAGTTACAATTAGGGTGTGACAACCATCAGAAATTTTTTGTAGTATTCTTTTGTATATAATGTTAGAATTATTAATGTGAGAGAATTTAACATTAGTATAAAAATAAACTAAATTCTTGGTTCATATCATTTCTCCTCCTCTATGACATATAAAAGTTTATGACACTGGAATCACCCTTTAAAATTATATTAAGCTGGGCATGGAAGCACATGCCTGTGATCCCAGCTGCCTGGGGGACTGAGGCAGGAGGACTGCAAGTTCAAAGTTCTAAGCAACTTAACAAGACCCCATCTCAAAATAAAAAATAAAAAGGGCTGGGCATGTGGCTCAGTGGTTAAGTAAGTGCCCCTGGGTTCAATCCTAGGTACCAAAAAACCCTATATTAAAAAGTGCTTGAACCAGGCACACCCATAATCCCAACTACCTGGGAGGCTGAGACAGGAGGATTGCAAGTTTGAGGAGAGCATGGGCAGCTTGGCAACACAGCGTCTCAAAACAGCAGCAATGACAAAAACACAGCTCAGGGTAGAGTGCCCCATGGGTTCAGTCCCCAGTTTAAAACAGAGTGAGTTTGTATGAGTATGTGCCTACAATTCTAAGTGTGACAATATTTTAAAAAATATAAAACCTCAGGGGCTAGGGATATAGCTCTGTGATACAGTGCATGCTTAGCACCAAAAAGAAAAAAAGGAAAAACATCCAAATCCTATCATGACATACACTAATACAAGAACTCAGAACAGCAAAACTAACTTTTTATGTCCTCTGGAAATCCTGAGTGCTTCAGTGATAGGACTGCATCAAGTACTCTACTGCTGCGGCATAGTTTAGTAATTAAGAAAGGGGCCTCTGGGGCTCGCTCACCATGACAGCCCATGCTTAGCATGTCCAAGGCCCTGGGTTCCATCCCCAGCAGCAAAAAGGGGACAAAACAAACAAACAAACAAACAAAAACAATAAAAGGGTGGGTGGTATCCCACTGGCTTAGATGGCCTGAGTGTGAACCCAGACTCCAGCACCTGCAGGTGAACCTCCATGGACAAGTTCCCATGGTTCCGGCAAGAAGATCTAGGTGCTCTGGGGGTCAGGGTGGAAAGGAATTTATGATTTCTGTGCCTGCCTATAAGACAAGGGATAGTTACAGTGGTTACTGCAAGGGACTGCTACGAGGATACATTAATATGGAAAGTGCTCAGGATGGTGGCTGGCATGTGAGCACCATTAAGTTCCATTTTGCAGCAGAAGAACAATGCTTTTTTACACCTTATTATAAAAACTCCTTTCAGTAAAAATGTAATTTCTGACCTTGTGCTGCATAATGCCAATTCTAGAATTCCCATTATTTGTATTTCTTGTAAAGAAGAAAATATACTAAATTCTAGAAATTATACTTTGATTTCTTCCCTTCCTCCTTGTCTTAGACTTTCCAATCTTCTCTGACAATTCACATAAATTCTGACACAGCTACTAATGTCACAAATGGATGAGAGAAGAAGGGGTAAAGGTATATTACACAATTAGGTACATATCTCCAGGTTAAAATATCTCTGCTGTCTCTTGTTACAAAGTAAGACATGCTCATTATAAAACATTTAGATCATTTAGTAAGTTATTAAGAAAATGGAAAAATTCCACTACCTATAAACATTGTTAACATTTGTCTACCATTCCAAATTTTTTATATTAAAAATATAGATAAAACTGTATACACATGTAGATCTAGGACATCATCTTTAATATGTAGTTGGATGATCTTTTATACTTAGCAATACAGAAAGCAGTATTACAAATGGATAATATCTTTGTTAATGGCTTTATAGGACTTCATTATGTGGACATATCATACCCTATTAGAGAAAAAAGAACTAATGTACTTTTTTCCCCTACTTTCTTGAAACTTAACATTTGTTGATTGCCCAAAGCAGGGCTTGGCCCTGGGTTCTAACTCATCTATAGCTCCTACAGCTGCATATGGGTGTCTAAAAATAAAAATACTATAAGATTCTACCTCCATAAAAGACAGGGATAGGTAGACATTGAGATGAAATCTTCAGATTTGTTATGCAACTTTTAATATGATTTTTATAAATTTAAATTAAAAATTGTGAAATCTACTTATACTAAATACCCAAATCATTTAAAATTCCTTGTAATATATGTCTTGACATTTTTGAGACTGCTTTGTTAAAAATACATAAGCAAGGCACTCTGAAAACTGGAAGGGAGGATTTCACATTTTTAGCTATTAAAAACATGTTGACCCTATTCACCCCAAGGAAATAAAGCATCTCTCAGTTATGGAAAATTACAAGCTACAAGAATAAAAGCTAGAAAGCTCAACAGTCAGCCTTAAGCCACAAAATGAAGAAAGAAGTCTAATGAAGTTTTTCCCTAAAAGCACTTCCAATCTAAAATCTGAAGTCTAACCAAAGCCACCTGAATGCAAGAAAAATTACTTTAGAAAAATCAGAGGGCAGATGACACACAATGATACACTTAAATAATCAAAAACCCAATGAAATGAATTTTTAAAAGATTTGTTCATGCTTGTAAACTTCTGTGTGCCATATAGTGGGCACAGCACATGAAAACTGAATTAGGAAAATTGCTGCTTTGTAAAAGAAATCATCAGAGACATATACATATAAATTCCATGTACAAATGGCTCTTTTCATATGTTCTCTGGAATATCTGAAGTACAACGTGAGGCATTTACCATAGAGCCTCCACACAATTTCTCTAGTGAAACAAACTTTTCAGAAGGCAGTAAAGTCAGTCTAGCACGTTATTTAGAGATCTAAACTAAACATGTCCCTAGTAGTGCTATAACAACGTCACACATGCGCTAGCAGCCAACAGATCCACATACACACAGAGCTATGCCTGTACTAAAAGCACAAGAATCCTACTTTTAGATTTTAAAATGGGAAGGGACACAGAACTCAGACATTTGGGTATCTTCAGCTTCTCAACTAAATGAAAGAAGGCACAACATTTTGAGAGTCTATACAGTGAAACTCAGTTGACTAGAGGGAATGTGTACCTTCTTAAATTAATTCCAGGAATTGTTTGAAATTAAAATTACTATCTGAGCATGAAGTATCAGACAATCTTGTCTGGTATGGCTCTATTAAAGTCTACATATGAAGATACTCAGTTTCAATTTGAGGGCATAAATCATCAGTTCTTCTGTTCTCATATTTAAATGACTATAGCCTATGGGCTGAATGGTATAGTCATTTTTCTCTGCAACCAAACAAAGTAAATAAATGTGATATATTGGCACATCACCCCACCACTCTGCATATGGTGCACATTAAGGTTGTATTCATTTGCCATATGAATATAATTCCTTTTACCACATCAACTATTAGTTACAAGCAGTAAATACCAAGTTGTTTTGCTGAACTTGAGGGCCTGCATTACATCATGGAGCACTAAACATCCTAGACCTTCTGGAGAATTTCAGAGACATACTTTTAATGTCACCGGAATGTGAACACTGCTGGCACACTGCTTCAAAACCCTACTTGAATTCTTTGAGAAAGAAAAACACAGGGTAGGTTTGGTACAGTGGTGTACACCAAAAGCAGGGCCATAAGGGAAGCTTTGGATGAGGTGCATCCTTGAACTAATGTCCTTGACAAAGAATCAATTCAATCGAGTCAGGCCCTAGGTAGCAAAAGGCTACTTGTGCCTCAACCATTGCTTCACATTCAAAATCTAGTGAACATAAGGCATCTAGATCTAAAATATCTTCTAGAAGGTTTTACCCAACTGTAGCTTACAGAAGACCTGTGTTCAATAGAATACGAGTTTATTTCATAAGAAAAAAATAATAAACCTCTGGCGCTTGTTTTATTAGACATATATTGTGTGTTTTCCTTAAAGTATTTCTTGTAAAGTTCCAAATCCAGGCTAGGGTCAGGGAGAAATAAAGAATAAAGTGGTTCCTTTTTGAAGACTAATATATTTCAACATAAATGTACATATCTTGGCATTTGTGACCCATAAATAATATACCACAGGCAATTAAAAACAAAGTACACCTGTGTTACTAAGTGCCGATTTCCCTATTTCCCAGCATCAAGTCTCCAAATGCATCCAGCAGATGGTGCTCTAGGCCACCTACTTACAAGAGGAATACTGCTTGTATTGCATCCACCTATACTTTGGCAAGACAAAGAATAAGGATTTATCAGTAGCTTCAGTGAAACATATTAGGCTTTACGATAAAAAGGCCGTAATTCCTAAGCATGTGTACAGAATATACATATGCATAAGCACTTGTGCACAGAGGCATCCAGTGCATAACTCACACCTGAACGTCTTACAATACCACTTTTCTTAGAGACTTGATGAGTAGTCGATGTGTATTTAGGTGGTATTTATAGTCACATGGCAAGATCATTCCAAATTCATTAAAAAAAAATTTAGAATGCCTTAAAGTTAGAATTCATTTTTAATTATAGCAGGAATGTCTCATTAGGGTGATACTAGTAAAATTAACAACAGTAGGATTTACGGTAATGACTTAAGTGATTGATGAGAGTATAACAAAATGAAGTTTTAGACAGAGAAAAAGCAGGGCAGCTATGGCATACAGTACTTTAAAAAACAGCTCTGTGGTCTGTTAGTGCTAGCCTTATGGTTAATAAAACCCTTCTAATTAACGGTGCTGAAATATTCTTAAAGAACAGAATCTTGTTGTTATGAGAAAAACTTAAATAGTTTTTTTTTTCAGTAGACGCCATTCCCATAAAGGAGAAAGCTGACATAGATTAGCATGTCTGATTGGAAAGAGGGGGAAAAATGCCACCTTTCAATCAAATCAAAACCAGAATGCAAGAATGGAAAACTACTTTACTGAAATACTACACACACAAATCTATGCAACACTCTCTCAGTCAGCAACCATTTGCTCCTAAAGCTAATCAACTGTGGCTTTAAAAATTACTCCAAGACCTACAAGTGCCACGTAAGCATTTAATTTTTAAAATCCAAGTTTATGATTTATTAATATAAAAAGAGTCAATAAATAATAGCTATTTAAATACCAAATGAATGCATGAGGGCACATTTTCTACAACATTGGAAATGTGCAGTCTGGACAGTTTTATCCTGAAGGAAAAATAAGTGTCTCAGGAAAAGCACTCGGTTAGATAAGATTCAGTCCTAGAACAGAAGAGTAAGACCTAGGGCCAGGAGCGTCAATGTGCGTCCACGCAGAAAATATCATTCACTGAAATATTCTTGGTTAATTTTATTCTTAAAATCCACAACTAAATGAATCTCATTTTCATTTTCTTCTCATTGAGGAAACTGCATTCCACAGCAGATAACCATCACAAGACAATAGTTGAAAATGAAAAACTATTTGTTATACAGGAAAGCAAGTCTCTTTCTAAATAATCTAGGCAGGTTTCATAAAACATCTGAACCTTTTTTAAAAGCCCAAATTATACAATTTGTAGGTTTTACGAAGTTTGAATTAGCCTGATTTTGTCCAAGTAATGTATATATTAATGTTGGATAACATATTTTAAAAAATAGTTACATAGCTATCAACTCTGCATACAGCCCCATTATCAGATTTGAAGAAAATGGCTCATGACCCTACCAAGTTAAATTTCCACCTGCTCTTATGATTCTTAAATTTAAAAAAAACTAAAGAGCTGAATGAGGCCTGTAAAATGCAGACAAAGCAATGCCATTTTCATTTAATGATTTCCCCCCTTCAAGAAAGAAAAAAAGTCTAAAATCAAAAATTTAAGGTTGAAGTATTTGGTGCATTTGCAGGTCATATTGCAATTAGATGTATATAAAAGCCTGACCACTTGCTGAAGGTCATTTCTATTGTACCTAAGAGATGTGCTACAGCAATGAGCAAAACCTACAACTCCCTTCTGAAAAGCTCTGGCTGCATCATGGAGCCATCAACGAGTCAGAGGTTTATAAAATCCGAACCAGCTTGTGTGAATGTTTCAGTTTATACACAGTAAAAATGTCTTTGCTTTTGTCATTTTCTTTCAAAAAACTTAGAATGGCTTTTTTTTCTATTCTAATGTGTGTAAATTCTCATAAAATGAAAAAGTGCCTATTTATCTTTTCTTCCAGATTCATCTTTCAAAGCTAAAGCAAAATTAATGGGACATCAGATGTTATAAAAGAGCCAGAAAGGATGAGGTTTTCTTTGAGAAAGGTAATTTAATTTAGTCAAGACACATTACAATTTTCAAAAATTTGTATTAGATGTGCTGTTTTGTTATTCTTATATTTTTTCTCTTCATTACCAGCATTACTAGGGGTTAGTGTCCACCATACTACAGACAATGAGAGAGTATAGACGAAGCGCTTAAATGTAACACTACGGCCTGAACTGCGATACCAACAAGGTGGTGCTTGTGCGGTGATTTATTTGCTGAGCACCCTGTACTTCTGGTAACACCTTAGGCCACTTACTGTTGCTGCTTTCATTTTACAGACAAGAGAAAAGGACCACAGCAAAACTGGGAACTTAGATTTTACTGCAAATGAAGTAAGTCGCTCCTACTTAATTCATTTTTTAAAGAACATGAATATAAAAACCATCTCTAGAGCAACTTATAAAGATCTCAGATATATAAAAATACATTTAAATATAAGTAAAATAGTTTCTTCTGGAAAAGCTAAAAATTTCTAATTTTAAAACATATTTAATCCTGCACCATAAACAAACCATACCTAAATTTCTGAAATGCAATAGCAATTATATACAACTGCAGCTATTAAGTCTTTTCTTTTTAGAATACACATTAGTTTTTATATTCCACATTGACTATGTGGAATATAAAAAAAGAACCTGAAAACTCGAATTTCTCCCTCTGTGTGTGTGTGTATAGATTGTTATATATGTATGGAGCATTTTATATAATTCATAGGCAAGAAAAAGTTCTTAAATTTTTAGGATAAATTAAAAAATGGTAGATTTATTATCTATGTCAAATCTAGGTTCATCTGAGATAATTTAGGAAATCTTGTAAATGGAAAAAAGAATTGAAAGTAGTCACTCAACCTAGAGGCCAGAAGGAAGAACCAGAATGTCAGTGCCTGTCACGCCTACTTCAGCGTGAAGTAGGTTCCTACAGAATACGAAGAACAAAATCCCTGAAACTACATCACGAAAATGTATACTGTGATTCCATATAAAGTGGAGATGTCTGCATAAATATGTGAGATGCACGTATCCTCGGCCACCACATGCACACTATGATCTGATCTGATCACAGACTATTATCCAGAGTATCACAACCTTAAAATTATTTTTCATATTCTATTCATGTAGAGCATTGTCCCGGTTTTCATTAAAATACCACACATTAGAAGCTAACTGAGTACAATTTGTGTTTGCTTACCAGTCCAAAAGTGATAATGCACGTTACAAGAAGCAGTAGCTTTGGAAAATACTTTCCACATATTCCTTTTAAAGTATACGAGCCTTTGACTAAATTTTTTGAACAAAGGTTTTGCTTTCACACAAATATTATCCATTTAAGTCAGCTTTCAGAAGTCAATCCAAAATATGATGTGCTTCAACATATTCATACTGTTTCATTATTTGAGGCTGAGTGATAGAAGTAAATACCACAGTGTTCAGGTAATCAGGGCCAACATGATCCTTCCTTATCCAAATACATTGTGACTTGCTTTAAATTAAGAAACTGTAAATATTTAAGAGTAGTTAAAATGCTCCACCTTATGAAATAGAAAAACTAAAGCTATTCTTGCAGGAACTCTTCACTGTTGTCATGATCATTTTAATTAAATTCTCATTTTTCAGGTGGTCCCTTTAATTGTTTTTCCTACTTCTTAATGTGCTTTCTGAAGCCATTTCTTTTCTGCAGCTGTGTGCGATTGGCTTTAATGGTCGCTGCTTCCTTTTTTGCCTTCTGTGAATTACAATTTTAAATGGTTACACATTTTTTTTTTGTTTTACTGCCTTCAGCACCGTTTCATAAAGATGTTTAAGGTTGTTGGTGAACATTTTCATTTCCCATCTGAAAAACCAAGAGCCAATTTGAATATTCCATATTGGCCTTTTATGACCTATTTTATCTTTTAATATGTAAATTAAAGCATAATTTTATAAAGACTGGCTGATTTCCATGAAATTATAATTTTTATTTTGCTCTTTTAAAATATGAATTCAATAAACAAGATAATATGTGATTGTTCTCTTTTGTTTTATCTTACTGTTCATGAATAAAACACCTCCTATTTGGTGACAGCCATTTCCCATGAAAAGCCAGCATTTTTGGATCCTAAGAATAACTTATAACAGAAAAATAAGATTGAACACATGGATTTTAATTATCAATGGACACAAAATGCTTTAATGACAAGACCATTTGGATCTTTCTTAAATCGTAACTACAAAGTTTAAAATACTCGATTCACTCCCACCATACAAGGTAACCTATACAGCAACACGTAAAAGTTTACTCAGATGTGAGCTGTGCTTACCACCTGGGTTATCTCCAATTCCACTGCTTTTTCCATTCCAGTACCACAGCAGCAGCGTCGCATCACGTGACCCTGAGAGAATGTAGCAATTTCCCCCAATGTATGACTCGGAGCGAGTGAGGCAAGTGACGACATCCCAGTGGCCAAACACCACTTGGATCAATTTTCCTGAAATACAAAAGTTTTCTTTATAATTGGTTTGAGAAAAATAAAACAAATGTGTAGAGAGCAGATAACTCATAAGACCATTTTAACTCAGATTCTGATAATTCAGATTTTATAGCAATTTGACGTGTCCAACACTGAAATTTTTGTGTGAATATTAATAATAATAGAAATCAATTGAACAGTGATAACACTTTTGAAAGGCGTATTTTAAAACCATTTCAACAAATGATACTAGAGAACCAAGAGACCACATCATTTCAAATGGCTAACAAATGGGTCATGTTTGCTGAATAAAGCAGGCTCAGAAGCACCCTTACTGGGACCATTTAACATTTTCCTGAGTTATTCTACATGATTCAAAATAAAACAAGAGTTGGTTACCATTCTGTAAAAGTCCTCTGTAATTCAGATTTCACTAACATGAACCAGTCTCTGGATTAGTGAACACTTAATGTATTTGTTCTTTTTCTTTTAAGTCACTCTGGAGACAGCTTCTGCTTTTTCAAAGCGGGATTATATTGACTAACTTTTGATGAAAGGACTAATTTATTGTGATTGCAATTTGAGCCAAGTCATTCTTTCTTTGTTTTAATTGACTAAATGATGAAAATTCCTTTGGGAGTGATGATGAAATCAAGATTAGGCAGTTTAATGGTAGTGAATGGGTACAGTGGAGAGGAACCCAGTCAACTTTCTATATCCACTGTGCATCAAACAGGAAGAGATGTCCACAGAAAGATGTCAGAAAGAAAACTACAGTCCTTGACTTTTAGAATCTTTGGTTGGCCAGAGATTGTGGTTGAAATTCATAAGAACTTGTCTTCTTCCTCCACCCCATCCCTAGAGTTAGCTCTGCTAACATTTTCCTGTGAAATGTGTACAGAATCTACAAATGAATGTCAAAGAATGCCTACCCTTACTATGAGGCATGAATTTTTAAAAAATATGCTTTAGCAGAGTCACAAAATTACAATTCAAATGTTCAAGAAAAAGAATACTAAATTGAAGAAAAACATGTATCTAAAAAGCTTGTGTGCTTCACCTGGAATCCATGACAAGCTATTCAGAAGCTTAAGGTCTTAATTATTGGCATCTAACAGTATTTAAAGCTTTGAGACAATAATAAATAAAGAAAGTATTTGTGTTAAAATTTTTAAATTCTTGATTCTGTTAAACCCAAGGGCTAAGCTGGGTATAGTGGGGCACACCTGTGATCCCAGCGACTCAGGGAGGCTAAGGCAGGAGGATAGCAAGCTCCAGGCCAGCCTCAGCAAGTGAGACCCTGTCTTAAAATAAAGATGCTGGGAAGGTAGCTCAGTGTAAAGAGCCCCTGGGTTCAATCCCTAGTACCAAAGAAATAAGATAAACCTAAGGCTTATTATAAAGGCTGCAAACTTAGAAAGTGAATACTGAAAAATACATTATCTACATCAGGTGAAGAGTCAAGTACATGTTTTCACTCATGAGGGGCAGTCTTGCACAAAGCCTAGTACTAGTAACTTTAAAATCAGATTTATTTCAATCTCAAATGCAAAATTAATACTTTCTTTTTCTCCGGGGATTAAATGCGAGCAAAGACTTCAGTCAAGTCAGATGTTTTAACTGCTAAACGTTCAAAATATTCACTTCTGAATTTCTTCATCCTTTTAAATGGACACCAAAATATTTCACTTACAAAATCTGGTTATGTCAATTTAAAAAAATATGGTAAGAAGAATTCAAAACTTTCCAGAAAAACAAGTACCAAAAGAGCAATTTATATATGAAAAATATAATTTTTAGTTCATTTTTCAAATGAAGAGGTCTAGTAGTAAAAGGGTACTATTAGATTATAGGCAGGCCTTACATGAGATAGGAGGAGTCAGGTAGCTAAATACACTCTAAGTTTTTTATTTAATTGTTTTTAAAATTTTGGTACTTGGAATTGAACCCAGGGGTGCTACAACTCCAGCCCTTAATATTTTTTTTATTTTGAGATAGGGTCTTGCTGAGTTGCTTAGGGCCTCGTTAAGTTGCTGAGGCTCGCCTGAAACCTGCGATCCTCCTGCTTCAGCCTCCTGAGTCACAGGGATTACAGGAGTGCACCACCACACCCAGCTGAATGTAATCTTACTAATTAGAAACTGAAAGTTAAATTAGTGTGTTTTCACTACTGAAGGAAACTAGACACGTCAGATGGCCAGATCGTGAGCATGTGTTGTCCGCTGTGTGTAACTGACTTATGTTTAGCCTACAGCTAAATGCTAAGAGTATGTAAACCACTGGGGTGAGTTAAATAGGGTATTTCCGGATAGGTTTATTTTGGATTTAAAACTCAGCAAGGAGAGAGCTTGAGGGAATGTAGCAGAACTAACTAGGAACTGCGGAAGAGGGCGCTGAGGAGGCTCCCAAAGAGCAGCTGTTCACTTGCTGACTTCCAGACTCCTGGGAGGACAGGATGGAAAGATTTAGCGAGGAAATGGGGCTGCCTTAAAGAGAGGCAGAATGTTCCAAGATTCACGTGTGAATTCCCTTTAGTTGAGTCCGTGGCCGATTTTCCAGGGTCAGAGTGAGTAAAGTAAATAGTCATTGTGAATTCTTTTCCAACTAAAATTTCCTGCTGTTGTAATTTTTGCTCACGTAGTTATCACAATTATTTTTCACTTGGAAACTGTTTACTGAGCACCTACAGAGTGCGAGCATTGGGCCTTCTCATGTGGGTGCAGAGGTGATGGGACTCGGTCCTGCTCTCGGAGCACGTACTGTGTGGTGGTGGTAGTGCCCAGAGACACCAGGTAGACAAACATGTAATCACGAATAGTGCCAAGTATTGCGCAGGAAAAGAACAAGGAAAGACCAGTGAAAATAACAAGGTAGAATAAATGCAGACTGGGCGTCAGGGAAGAGCTACATGAGAGGGGGACATTTGTGTAGTTACACCGAAAGGGTTTCATATTTTAATACAGATTGACTCTACAATTTAAACTCAGGATCAACCCGGGAAAACATTATTTTTTAAGTTTACTTTTTCTTCTTCTGGCAGTCTTGCTTGGCAATCTCTGCTTTTGCTATGAGGCTGAGGTTCACTCCTCCTAAATAAATCACAGCATATAAATACCTGCTGCTCTTTTTGGTAAATTATTTTCTGATAATCTCATAAGTGTTCCTCAACCTTTATTTTTTGTTTCCTTTAATACTAGTCTACCTCTCCACACACTAATATCAAATATTACCACAAGCACTAGAATATCCCTTTTTTGACAGAACAAATTTTCTAGTTAATGTTTTATTTGACAGCTGTGCTACAAATAAAAAAATTCCAGCTCAGGACTCTGCACCACTGAATCTAAAATGTGGCCTGAAAATCATTCCAACTGCAGGGGGAAGGTTTTATTGTTGCTTCGGCTGTTCTGGTTGTGCCCCGAAAACATGATTTATGTTTAAAGAATTTCCTGTTACAACCATGTTTCTCCTCCCTCCCACCCCCAAAATCTAATAAGAGAAGGAATTTTTTTTTTTGGCTTGTGTGCTAAAATATAATTGAATTCAACACTTGTGATAGCTTTGCCATTATATATTACTGATCATACAATTTTCCCTTGCTTCTCTGCCAAACTTAGAAAAAATGTCTAATATTCTTTTTGTTGCAAAAATACAAAGACATACTTACCCTAACTGAACTTATTTTAAAGATTAGCATCCAAGTTTGTATTCAAGACATTGAGAAGATAGTAGGACTATCATTCGAGTTTTTTTTTTCCCCTACAACTCTTTGGCAAATGTAAATAAATATTTTTATTCACAAGTTAATTCCATGGAAATAAAGTTTAAAGTAAGGTTACTCTTTGGGAAAATGCTTTACACGACAATTTTTAAAAAGTATATTGGGTTTTTGGGAGGAGGGAAACAAGGATCTAGTTTATTAGGTCCAATGCAACATGGCAGCTGTACTAGGAACTCATGTTACAAATTACAGTGTTTTCCAAATTAACCAGTGATTGGCAACACCTGTATGAGACAATGTGGTATAATCTCTCTCTCTCTCTCTCTCACAATGCTACATCTGAAGTCAGAAGAGCTAGATACAAGGCCCAGTTCTGTCACCATTACCTACATAGATTTCAACATATTACTTAACCTCTTTAAACCTCAGTTCAATCATCTGAAAAAGGAAGATAAGTACACCTGCCTACCTCACTGGATTATTGTGAGGCTGAAACAATATCATGTATGTAAAAGAATTTTTGTAAATTCTAAAAAACTGTGAATATAGGAATTAATTTGATTATTAGTATTACATGAAAGTGAAGCTACTTTTAGTTTACAATATTAAACTGGAGAGATAGCTCAATGATATGGTGCTTGCCTGGTACCCATGAGGACCCAAGTTCAATCCCCAACACTACATATACAACTAAGTGGAGGAAAAACAAAAACCAGATGGAAAAAAAAAATTACACTCTTAAAAAAAAAGGTCAACTTTTTTTTTTAAATGTCAAAATCACTTATGTAAAATTCTGGAAAAGGCAACAGCAGAGATGAGGGACAGGCCAGGGGTTGCCAGGAGGTGACAGTGTGGGAAGAAGTTGGGCAGCACAAAGGAATTTGGAGGGCAATGGAGTTGCTCCGTACCTTGATTGTAAGGTGGTTACTTAACTGTATGCATTGTTGAAACTAATAAATATAAACCAAAAGGAACAAATTTTACTGCGTAAACTTAAAAATAACTCTTTCCAAAGTGTGAACAAACAATATGCAATCTAAAAGAATTTTTAAGAAAATCTAGCGAGAAGATGTAGCAGGTTTAACCTGAAAGTTTGTGCAAAAACGAGATCACAATTTGAGGTCAATCATGTGAAGGCTGACAGTACCACAGAATAAAAAGGCTTAATTTTAATTTGAATATCAAATCAGAGAAAAATCATTATAATAATAGATATATTTTAGGAAAACTTATCAGTCCCCACTGCATTTTTAGAGCATGTTAATGGAACTTTAAATACAATAATGATCTATCTCATGGACTTCAACATCTGGTAAAATCCCAGTTAGTCAGAAGTCCTGAATGATCACGCTTTCTTTCCAGGATCCCAAAAATAGAGATATAAACTATAAGAAAACTAGGTCATCAATTCCATAAAGCAAAAAGTGAACAGAATCATGCCTGCCTAAAAAGAACTTACAAAGTTTATCCTATGAAATGTTGATGGTCAACTACTTTCTTAGCTATGTTACAATACTATTTTAAAAAGAACCTAAGGTAAATTTCTTGAATAACCAATACTTAATTGTTCAATATACCATACTTAGTAAGACAAGAGCACAAAGCCATACATGTACTTTATAAAGATTACTAATAAGATTGAAAGATGATTTATTAGAAAACATTTAATTCACTAGAAATCTCAATTAAATAGAAATTTCTAACAATATTTAATCAATATATATATGTAGATCCTTGTTTTAGTTGAAATATCTACTTCTAGGAGTTCAGGGCATAGCTCAGGGGTTGAGCACTTTCTTAGCATGTGGAAGGTGCTGGGTTCAATCACCAGCACCAAAAATAAATGAACAAACAAACCGAAAAAACCACTTCCATAATATATATTGATTTGTTCTAATGAATTCATACCTAATTTTAATTATTTAAAATATTCAACTACATATTTAATATGTTTATTTTATCTTCTGTTGCTAAACTACTTTAAAGAAACTCCATGAAATATCTCAATGCTTTTCCTATATACAAACATTTATAAACATTTACTGGATTGTATCTCCTGTAATAACATAGAGGGCAGCCTGATTGTCCCTTAGGAGATGCATGCAAATGCATATACAGACTTAAACTTTTATATTTTAACAAGAGCTCCTGTCACACGTAAATTCAACAGTCAGCTACTTTTCTTTATGAGTGCAGCTTTCGGCATCATTCTACATAGAACTGGGTGGAGGCAAGATATGTACTCCCAAGAGAGATACTTAATGAGTCTTTCCAGTAAGAAAAAGAAAACCTTTTAGATAACACAAAAATGTCATAAGATTATGTATATACAAATGGGTATGGTATTTGCATATGGGGCTTTGACTTCAAGATGAATCACTTATTCTGTGAGCATGTGCTTGGGAGACAAACCTACTATAAAAAACAGCTAACTTAATGGTGGATAATGTAGTAGATTATTTGTTCTTTCTTTTTTGGGTACCAGGATTGAACGCAGGGTCACACAACCACTGAGCAATATCCCCAGTTCTTTTTATTTTTTATTTTGAGACAAGGTCTCGCTAGGTTGCTTAGGGCCTAAGTTGCTGAGGCTGGCTTTGAACTTGTGATTCTCCTGTCTCAGCCTCCCCAGTTGCTGGGATTACAGGAGTGCACCACCATGCCCAGCCACTAGATCATTTCTTGAAAAGGGAAAAAACAGAGTCCTCTCATTCTTATTTTACAAATTCAGAATTCTAAAATTTTGGGAAGGAAGAAGATGAGAAAGCATTCTAAGGCTCTCAATGTTAATAGTTATAAACTTTAGTTCACTGATGAAGAAAATAAAAATTACCTGTGTCCGTAGAGTAGACTCGGAAACTCTTATCCCAGAAGCCACAGACGAGAATGTGCCGGTTGTCTGAAGTAACGACAAAGCACTGGGAGTGGACTTGAATACTCTGGTCTAAAAGGTCAGTGATCTGCCTCCTGTGCATTCCCGTATTGCTGGCTGTGAGAACAGAGGAGGGAAGAAAAACCCTAAATAGACACACATGGGCAAAGAATTCCTACAGTTTGTCACACTGGGAGTTGGGGTAAGGAGGAAAGGAGGCAAGTTCCAAAACAAGAATACTTGACCTTTAACTTTAAATATAATAATATTTGAAAAACCAATAGGAAAACAAGCAATTGCTGGGAAAATGTGGGTGGTTAAAGTTCAACATCTTGGTAAAAAAATTTTGCTTAGAGGAAAGAAATAACGACATACAATTTAAAAACAGTGTACAACTCACAGTACATGCTTTCGAGCTCTTGGGCAGGACCAAACTAGATTACCACCTCCAGACTGCTTCAGAGTTAGGTTTGTGTTTCTGACAATCTCATTACATCTATTGTCATGAGAATGGATTCATGTTGTGACAATCTATTACCTTTAACATTTTGTCATAAGGAAGAAATATTAGGATTTAAATGTCATATACTTGAAATATTGGAGTGTCTTGCACTACTTTGACTTTAACGGGTCTTTAATTTGACTAGATGGGAACTCCCATTTCCCCTGTTTACAGCTGCACTTGCATGTGAGGAAAGGCTAAAATGACTATTTATTAAAGATTCTTGTAATTGAAAAAGCCAACGCAGAGCACACTGCCACTTTCTTACTCCTTATTGAAGCAATAAAACAAGACAGTCTGGCAGTGTGTTCCAAGTGCTTGAGAGCACCTGAGATGGGTTTGTCACAGGCACGAGGTCAGACAGAGCAGCATGAAGCACATGGAAGAGTAATATCCTCTAGGAGGATACTATCAAGTTCGCCATTGACAGAGGAGGAATTTTCACTGAGATGCCTTTTTGGTACTGTATTCCAAAGAGAAAGGTTTGCTTCTAGTGATCTAATTTAGCTTCGACTTTCCCATGCAAATAATGGTTCTCACACTGCAAAAAAAAAAACAACTCAATTATATCAGAAATCAGAACTGGCAAATCAAATTTATACATCTAATTATTATCTTTTTTATCATAGTTTTCAACTGTTAAGGGAAAAAGCTCTACATTATTGATAAATATTAAAATAGAAGGGTATTTATATTATATTCATTGTACAAAATAACTAAGTTTATGTGGATTGCTTAATAAAAGGCTTAAAATGTAAAACAGAAGGAAGAGTGTTTAAACTACTCTCCAGTGCTGTGCTGGGAACTACTGGGGACACAGAAGACTGATGGCATACACAGCATGGTAAACATGTACACGTGAAAGAAATCCTTCAGAACTCTACCAAAGTCTGATGACATAACCTACCCAGTTCAGATCGGCAGGTAACTGTTTGGTAATGTAGGTTTTGTATGCTTTCGGGGAATTAATGGACTAGAAAGCAATTGCAGTAGAAAATGGTTAGAAATCTAGTTGGGGATCATTTCCGCCCCCATTCTTCCACATAAAGGGAAGTTGGCAGATGAGAAAGTTTTTGTGGATATGATGATGTATGAGAGAGACACAGTATCCTACCGCAGTGAAGGTGTGTGATATATTGTTTTTAATTCCAAAAATCCTAGCAAATCAAAATCAATATATATGGTACTTTCTACATTGGTTACTGCAAGTATTTCATTCCATATGGGAACTCTAGAAATGCTTATTTTTATCAGTGTTGATAAGAGTTTTGCTTCTATGATATAAATTTCCTCTGGTCACTTTTGGGGAGTGGCCTCTTGGGAGACCTTGACAGATGTGGACATGTATATAATTTTGAACTAAGGGATCCTGAAGTACTCATGGGTAAAGGCTAATGCCCCTTAGCATTCAGACGAACTACTTCCTAAGCAAGTGCTCACACTGCTAAGCCCACCATTCATCCACCTACCTACCTATCTAATGTATTTCACAGCAATCTTTACATAATCTTAGTGTTTTCAGTGGTAAACTTCTTAAGATTCAGTAAAGTGTTTTTATTCAATGAAAATTAAGTGTATTTGTTTAAATAAGCAGTCTTCAAAGTGCGGCATGCATACCCCTAGGAGTGTGAGACTTCCCAGGGGATGAACAGGCACAGATGTTTTTAAGGGAATCAATTTCTAGTACCTCAACTTTTGTATTCTCTTGCCTGAAATTGATTTCTGAGAACTCTCCTGTGAGTTTTCCTTTCTCGTCTCCCTTTTCTCAAGTCCTTCTAATACTAGATACAACAATGGCTTATTTCCTTTCCATGCAGAGTCTTACTAGGATGCTTTACCCCAGGCTGTAAATATCTCTTGGGAGCCTAATACAGGGACAGTTCAAATATTGATGGGATACCAAAACAGTGAACCTTATATTATTCTGCAGTTGAAGTGGCTTTTAATAAAATGGAATGAGGGTCTAATCACACTGTCAAATAATAGATCATTAAAAATAAGTTTCAATGATAGATTGTTAAAGTATAAAGTAACTTATTAGACCATAAAAATAATTTTAATAATAGATCACTCTATAAATTTTGCACATAACTCAGAAAGGAGTTCAAAGATGTCTATGACACTGTTAATACTTGTTCCTGTCTCTTCTATTTTCTTATGTGAATAACAATCCTCAGAGCTTCCATCTCTTTATTTCAGTTTAGGTCTCAGTATGTTTAGCAGGTTGGTTTCTAACTCCTAGACTCAACTGAACCTCCTACTTGGACCTCCCAAGTGCTGGGGCCACAGGTGTGCGCCACCATGCCTGGTTACCGTTTCCATCTTTAAAAACAAAAAGATAGGATAGATCTGTTGTTGACAGACTCTGTCTCATGGAGCAGTAAGTAGTGCCCACCCATGAATACATGAGCTAATTGGGGAAAAGTCCCATTAATTTCATTAAAAACATATTTCTAATACATGTTCATTTTTTTACATTTAATAAATGTTTTATTATAATGCCAAAATAAGTAACTGTTAATGCTTGTAATGATCACTTAATGTAGATTAATTTTTTAGAAACCTGAGCCTTTTAGTCAAAGGAAATTTTAAAATTTAAATTTACAAGCATATGTTTAACTTTCTATATATTTTATTGCTGAAAAGTATAATAAGGCAATTGATTTTAAAAAGGTAAAATTAAATTATGTGGGGAAAGGATAAAAGTATAAATTCAAGATGAAAAAGGAATAAAGTAAAATTTCTAGCTATCAAAGGCATTTTTAAAAAATAGAAACACTTGATTATCAATTCATTTTTAAATTTATGTTCCACTGGATATGTTAATTTTTACCTATGCCAGAAATTCTAACCTTTAAACTATTTCAACTTGTGATGAAAACTTTTAGATGTCAACCTAAAAATTTATGAGAAGGTACAAGGTTTTAAATAATTATCTTAGGAGCAGAGGAATAGTTGAATGACCACAGACCTAGAGCCCAGATGTCAAGCGATAGTCCACAGGCTGAATCTGGCCCATGGCCCATGCCTGGTTTTGTACATAGTTTTATTGGTAAACAATCATATTCATTTATTTATGTATGGTCTATGGTGGCTTCTGTGCTTATAATGTCAGAATTAAAAATATTTTATGGGGGCTGGAGGAGTGGCTCAGCAGTTACAACAACTGCCTGGCGTGCATGAGGATTTGAGTTCAAACTCCAGCACCACGTATACAACAAGCGTCTGGGAGCAATGAACGTCACATGAAAAGCTAAATAAAATTGTTTCTCTCTTTCTCTTTCTCTCTCACTGTCCTTTTAAAAAAAGAGAATATTTTATGGATCACAAGCCTAAAATATTTACCATCTGGCCCTTTACTCACAGTTTTTGTTATAAAGGCTATAGTTGAGGATTTAATTAGACTTTATACTGTAAGATATTTATTGGCAAGTTTTAAAGCAAACAATGAGCCTATCAATCAGAAATAATGCTTTCTATGACTTAGAAAATGGGCTTTATTATTTTCCACACTTCTAAAGCTACACAAGTAAGCATTTAATTTTTTAAAATGTGTGTCTACTCAAAGAAAAACAAAATTTAGAAAACAGTAGTATTTATCTTTCATACAAATAATCACTTCTTAGGTTTCTACTTATATTTGGGAAAATAGTAAATGAATTGGTTTTGAGCTTTAGGTTATTTTTGCCCATCCTGATAGTCCACCTGCAAATAGTAACCATTTAGGTCTCTATTGAGACAAAGGTTTTAAAAATGAAAGAGATAATGTATGTATAGGGGACATCTTGGATTTTAAAATAATAAATCAATTTTTTCATATGCTTTCTTTAAAAATGGTAAAACTCTACCAAATTTATTTGTGCCAGAAAAATCTGACAAAATTACAAGCCAAACATCTGTGTTGGTAGCCTATCCCCGAGCAAAGCAACTTAGGTTTTTATTCTAAATTATTGACCAGCATCTTCAGTGTCAACGCTTAACATTCTTGGTGATCCACATTTGAAATACCCATACATGAGGATGAAAAATGCTGGAGATTTCAACCAACCCACTCGAAGAGCATGGCAGCAATTAAATATTCTAAGTCATGTGCTGCAGATGCTCATTTTGTCCCAATGGCTCTTTCTGATCTCCTATTTTCCCCTCTGAACAAATTTAACCTCCAATGGCAATTTATTGGGTTGCAGGACCCTAGGAAAATGAATACAAATATCTTAACGCTACCATTGGCTGAGCAATATATTTCAACTTTGAAACTGCTCTGCAATTGCACATTAATCCCCTCAGAGTGAACAGAGGGTCCAGGAAGAAAGGATTGATCTCCTTTAATGATGAAACCCTGGCACTACAGTTTTATTTTTCACAACACAGTGCTGCTAAGAACCCCACTGTTATTATGAAAATTTCCCTAGCAAAGGAGCTCCATCACATTACCGGTGCACCAATTCATCATAACGTGCCTCGCTCCTGCTCATCAACAAGTCTGAGTGATGAAAAGATCCAATATTATCCTGACAGTACTTCATGCGCATTCTCAATCACACATTATTACAGCATCCATATTAATTTTCAGTGACATGCGTCCTAGGCCTGTTCAAATTAGGCAAACCAACGAGGGGGAGTTGATGAAATACCAGCATAGCCACAGCTCATTGCATTCCAATTTGCATGCAAATGGTTTATCAGGAAAATTCCATTCCCAGCAACCAGCAAGTGAAAAACAACTGTAATCTACACTTCAGGGCCACCATACAGAGCTTAATGAATCGCAAAGAGAGAAGGAAGTGACAGACCTATGAGAGGATCGATTTCCACTGGCAGCTGGTATGGCTGGTCTTGTACAGCACCTTGATGAGCTGGAATTCACAAAAGATTAGAAAAAAAGCATTATTTTTCACATACTAAACTACATAAAAATGCTTAAGTCAAACCTTATGTAGAATTGTTTCCAATCTCCAAATCTCTTGCGCAGTTTTGTGAAATTTAAAGAACAAAAATCCAGGTGCTTTTATGGCTAGCTTATTAAACATTTATTTTAGATTAGTGCTGTTCTGAACATGTGCCATCAGTGGTGGCTCCAGTCCTGGACCATAAGCTATAGCAGATGCTTGACTGGCAACCTCTGATGCTGCAACAAAACAAAATTAAGTGGTAAAGCGTGCTGAAAACAAAATGTGACAACCATCTGCTGACTGTAGCAAATACTATTTTTTTGTTACTTCTTAAAAAGGCAGTTTTGAATGCTGCAGCACAAAGGATCTACAAAAATGTCAGGTTATGATGGAGAAAGGGAAAGCTCTAAGTCAGGGAACATTTAATGTTTCATCCATCACTTAAAATCAATCAATTGAAAGTCTGAATAAAAATAAAGAAAGCTATCTGCAGATAAATGTTTTAGTTAAATGCATTTGGCTGAAATATTTTCTTAAACATTAGATTGAGGTTCTTTTTTAAAAAGTTTTTATTAATATTTAATATTTCCATGGCTTCAATTTTAAAATACTTTGAGAAGCAAATGAGTTAGAAAAATCAATCTATGCTAAGAATAGTTTGTTCCATTCTCAAGATGACTTTAAAGACTCAGGCACACTTTTTTTTTTTTTAACTGAAAGTGGTTTTGCAAGCCATTTCTCTGTGAATGGCAGGACTTAGGATAGAGAGGAAATGCCCCTGGATAGCTATGCATCCATGGGCACATCATAAAGCCTGAAAGGAAGGTTGCGAAAGAATTAGCTATTCAGCCTCACAGTTCTGACAGTTAAATTTGGGGACCTTTTCTAAAATATTTTCCCAAATGACTGAGCCATTCACCCTGGTCAATATCTCCCTTTTATATAGATTCATAAGACTTTGTATTATCAGTTGGTTGGTTGCTTTGCTCAGAATGCCATCAGATTTTAGGAAATCATCCTGTCTTTGATGGGATAAAAATAAAAATCAAGTACATTTCAATGAGTTTATTAGATTATTTTAAAACATATTATGTCATATTTTCCTCAGTACATGCCAACTTTTTAAAGATGTTTGGAAGGCCATTAATACTGATAAATACCTGTGTAAGTACAATGTTGACACTAAAGTTTATAGCTGAGTGTGTATAAGAAACCTCAGAGGTTGAAACCACAATGACTCACTCACTCTTTTATATTGAAGGTATTTGTCTTTGCTGATTATCAGGTCTGCTGGTAAAGAAATCACAGGCTGCCTGATCAAGGAAAAAGACCCAGAGCCTCTGGTCTACCCAACAGTGCCTTTTATTGCCAGTAATACCAGTGTCAATTTGTACTAATACCTTGAGAACATTTCTCTACTTTTTTCAGAATCTAAGATTGTAGAAACATTAAAACCACTGTCAGTGAGAAAGGCTTAAGGAAGTTTGGTTAAGCCTTCAATCCCACGTTGGCAACTGACCACTGTGTGGCCTTGGGCAAGTTTTATAGCCTGTTTTTCAGTTTCCTAATCTGTAAAATAGGTTAGCTGGGTTAAGTTGGACATTATGAAATTACCAATACCTGACCATTTGACCTATAAAAAAAGCAATTTCATATGGTTCAACTTAAATATAGAGTCTGCATCTTGAAGTTGTTGATGGGATTAAGTACACGCAAAATCATTCAAATGGTCCTTAGACACTTGAAAATGCTCTACAAACTTTAGCAGCAATTAGTTTATTTAGGGGAAGGTCTTCCAAGTCCTTCTAATGAGAGAGGAAGATTAAGATTTTTTTCTTCTTTGAGATGCTAGGGATCAAACTCAGGGCCTGTGCTGGGCAAGTGCTGTACTAAGCTATAGTCCGGCCCAAGACTGTTCCTTTTCTAAATCAGAGAGTCAGATAATACTCAAAGAACTGACAGGCACCAGCTGTCTTGTAAATTAGCTACGAAAATCACAGAGCCTTAGAAAAGACACAGATTCTAAAATTTTTTAAAAAGTTAGTGTAATATGAATTTGGTATTCACTAAAGAAAAAGAGGGAGTTCTGATATTGGTTTTCAATTAAGGTATACTAACAGGTAAAGGTAGCTTGGGATAGGATAAAAGATCAGATACGTACAAACACCTGAAATGAGGCCCAGACTTAACAGAATAGATGCTTAATATTTTTATGTGTTGATGTAACTCAGAACTGGAGATCTAATTCTAGAAAGATACTTGCCTGTGGTGAATTCCCATGTACCATTTTTGTGTTTATCTAGTAAAGAGATGCTGTGTTGCACTGCAAAGGCAGCATGTATGTAAAGGTGGGGACAAACAGCTCTAATGACACAGGCACAGACAATGAGGGCTCACTGAGGAGAATTACAGGCTAGGAATCTGCAGTCCCCCAGGCTCTTATCTTGCAGAAGGGTGATCAAGGGCTGAGAATAGTCAGATGTCCCATAAGTGATACTCTAGCAGAGGGACCCTACTCTAATTCACTTTACATATTTTTAGAAAACTGGACATGGGGAAGAAAACAGCTGACCACCAAGTACTAAGAGAAGCAAGCTTTTCAGTAGGGACCTGGGCTTGCTCAAAAGGGGAATGTCAGGAGCTTAGTTGTCCACACTTAGGGAGTAGCCTTATAACGCTGGCATCAGCTGGATACCTGGGAGCCCCCTGAGACTAAGAGCTGCTGAGCCGGTGCTGAGCCGGCGTTCGGAGACTGAAGATGGGGTGGGGTGGTATAGACAAGGCTTTCCAGCAGTTGAGAAAGTCTGCCTCTTCTCACATATGTGATCAATCTGTTTAAACTGAAATTCTCAGGGCTGTCACAAACAGCCACCCAGGATAAGCATGATTTGTGGTAGCCCTCGTATTGCACAGAAACATCTGCAAACTCTAAGGACAACTGCACACCGAATGGGTAAATCCTCAGTGCATTTGATAGCACATACCACCAGCATTTCTTCTAATGGGCAGAAAGCAGAGAAACTAAAAAATCACATTTCTTAAACAAATCATAACCTTTAGTCCCTAAATATAAGCATGTCACTTGCATATACCTCTGTAAGAGAAATTCAATTGAAGAGAAAAGGAATAAAAGGACCTAATAATAGAGACGATTAAATCTCTGCTTCAGTTTTGACTGTTTCCTCTTTTTCTGAAATCTATTCTCTAATTAAATAGTGGCATTGTTTTCCATTGTTTCACTTCCAGTGGTATTTAATCAATTTGGATACCAATCACAGGTTCTTTGTGATTGGTGCCTTATTGAGCTACGTCAGTGTACCTAGCTCATTTTGTTTGGAATGTCTTTTGTTCTATTCTAAAATCTCTTGTATTAATTTGGATGAGGTCCTTGTTCAAGAATTTATTCTTTTGTAACCATTTCAGGTATTCTAATTTGCAGTACTTTGTGCATACTTTATAGATTTCAGAACAATAAAACCGAATATTAAAAATCTATTCTTTTAGAACTTCCTGCCTATAACAATGGCTTAGGAAAAAAGGCATATAATCTCTAGGACTTCAAAAGAGTTTCCTTATTCCTTTTGTTTTTTTTAACTAGTGGGCAAAAAAGAACAGTGTTAAACCCATGTCCAAAAATTCCTGCTCTAATGAGAGGCGATAAATCACAAAGGAGTGGTCATAACGTCTGAATCAGAAACTTGGGTTCAAACTCTGCTACTGACAGACAGATGTGATGCTGAGGGAGCCAAGCTCCCAGAGCCCAGCGTCTCTATTGGAGGAACCTTGAACTGCAGTAGATAAAACTCCTGAAACTTGGGTGGCTTTTGATTCCAGTGGTTATTTCAGTTGGGTGTGGCTACTCAGCACTTAATAGAAGAACAGAAGGTACTAAGAGAAGAGCAGGCAGTATGCGGACGTGTGATTTAGCTATTCTATAATGAGTACCACCTGCCATGTAGTGTCTTTCAGATATTAAACAAGTCAAAATGTTTATCAAATAAATGAACGAGTGGGAGAAAGGGAAAACATCTGATGAATACATACATGCTCTTTACAAATAAAAAGTAGTGACATTATATTAAACTATTTTAACAGAAACTATAATTACCTCCAAAGATAAAGACCTACTACCAGATGCCAAAGAACAGCATAAGCTTTAACATTTGTACCAAGTTAACATCTGGCCTCAGAGGGGTGGGGGGTCTTCAAGTCTTTCAAACTATTGGACATTCTGATTCAGACTCAACCTTGTAAACCAAAAGCTTAGGTGTTGAGATGAATATACGAAGGTATTATTGAATCTCCCTACAGTGTTCAGTAGGCACTGAGCCCTTCTCTACTCACCAGGAAGGTTGTGCCACTTGTTCACAGCAAAGAGCCTATTAGCAGTGACTGTGATCACAGCAGGTGCTGCCCAGCCAGGCTGGGTGTTGGCTGCCACATGGGTGACAGGTGAGTTTGAGGGGAACTTGAGGACCATGATGACATCCTGCTGGGCTTGGTCTGTGAACATCAATGGACTCTGCAGGAGGAGATACTGTTGAGAGGGCATGACAAGACCCAAATACACAAGAAGAGGAGGACAAGAAAGAGCAGGAAAAGAAGAAGAAGACCATGTTAACACAGGTTGCAAGAAGAACCAAGGAAAAGCTTGCAGAAATAGCATTATGATGTTTTTCACATGGCATTATTTGGAATTTTCAGGGACTGAAATAGAACACATTAACAGAAATACTTCAAAATCCATGTTATTAGCTCCCCTTTCCTTCTCACTGCCATGGAAAAACTAAAGGAATGATTTGATTTAGATTCTAAATAAGCAAAGTGTTGGGGATGACATTAAACTATTTTAGTTGCTATCACATCACATAATCATCTTCTGGGATTTAAAATAAAGGATAAGAATAGTCAATAGGTATAAAAATAAGCCAAGGTAATTTCCAAGGATCATCAAAATAAGTCTTGAATTAGCTCAAAGATTTTGACAACTAAATAAAGAAATAATTAAAACAAATATATTTATAAACAATAGTTAGGCAGCATGCATATATTATTATGGTCAAGAAATAATTTATGAATGTAATATACCAACTTAATTGTAAAGGTGTTTCAAAGCAATACAAAATTAAATATACTTGTAAAAACAATATATTTATATAGTATACCAAGTAATAAACACAGCCTATGGTGATGCAAATGCCACCGCTCTCAGTGATAGACAGGGATAAAGACAAACACCTACCTGCCCCTCCTCCCTCTTGCTAAAAAAACTAAAGCTCAAAGACTTTTCTGATTTGCCCTTTGAAAAGTAGAAAGTAACTGAAAATGTTAAACAAAACACTGCTCTTGTAACCAGCAACAAAATAAATCTTGAAGACTGCTGAGGATTTGGAACATTCCTACAACCCGTATGTCATAATCCAAGACGCGTACAACACGACTCTGATTTATTGGCTTTATTTATACTTTCTGGTAGTCTGCTATCATACAGTAATTGCACTGCACATTTTCAGTGATTCTCTCCTACCATGTCTATTTCCTAATAGCTGATTAGTATCATTCAGAATTGAAACACTTTGATAAAATGCTTCTGGCTGCTTTCCTACCACCATATTTCAAAACACCAGGTATATGTAAATGTGTAGGCACATATATTTAATACATATTTATTCAGAACTGCTAATAAAAAATTAAATACATTTGCATTTTTATTATCAGTCCTTTTAAAAAAGTTATTAAGAGTACTTAGAAAAACATATTGCACTAAGAATTCCTATTTGCACTCTTTGCATAAAGGTGTAAATAAAGGCAACTAATAAGCTACCCAGACACCCTTCTGAGCAAGTGGCTAAAAGCCAATCAATATTATGAGTTAATCCTCCCTGGATGCTCATTCAATTAAAGGTGTCAGTAATGCCTCATCTGATGTGGCCTCAATTAAATCCAACTATCTGATGGTGTGAAAACACAAGGGGATACAGCAACAGCAGCAAAACCAGACACATAGGCAGCCTTCGTGTGCCTGCTAATTACTACACCTGGTGTATATTATGGCTCATGCACTTAACGCAGCACGAGGTGGCATTAATTTCTGCTATATTCATATGTGTGTGTATGGTGGGATGCACTGATAGTTGATGTGGGGAACTCATCTGACTGTTAGTAAAAACAGTAAGTATTACGTGGGCCTTTGATGTTTAAACCCCTGACATCAGTAAGCAGTTTTTTGTCACACAAGAACCATAGAAATGGTTCTTAAGGAATTCTGTGAAATCAGGCAAAAAATTAGAAAGGAGAAACAATGAACAAAATATCCTATAAGCTAGTTTTAAACAAGTCTTGGGAAAGGGAAATGAAAATCATTTCAAAGTACCAAGCCTTATTTTTCAATTACGTAGTTTTTGAATAATATTTACTCAAGTCAATTTATAAACTGAGAAAATCAGAGTACAACATAATCATAAAGTCTCCCTAAAAGGAAGTTCATACATATTTCTGAGCTTAACAGCTCATATTATAAATATAATTAGGCTCAAATTGAATAATTCCAATGTTTATGTGCTTAAAAACACACACACACACAAACATCTAATGTGTAGGCAGAATGTCTTGTTTACACAATGACTCTAGTGGGCCAACTCTTAAGCACATGTCAAGGACAAGCCACTTTCCACAGCAGGCTGCAGACACACTGAATTGTCCACTGCAATCTCACAGCCAGCTGCCCCTCCAGCCAGTTCCTACATACCCCATCCTGAGTAGAGCTGCCAGAAACACTCTTGGGGGCTCCATCCTAGCCATGGCTAATAAGCATGAATTAGGAGCACCAGCAGTAAGAACCAGCACGCTCCACCTTCCTAGGCAGGTGTGTGGTAATGGCAGCAGCCACAGATGAGCAGAGATACTGATAAAGCAAGGTTAAGAAGAACAACCTTCTTAACCCCAGGAGCTGTGGCAAGCCTGGTCTGAGGTCGAAGTGGCCAGATCTCATTCAGTTTCCCCAGATTAAGTATATACTTGCCAACAACTCTGGTTTCTTTTGACTGTGCCTTTCTTTCCCACCCATGTTTGCACAAGACAAACTGTTGTTCAGAATTTATACAAGTCTGAAATGGAGTTCAGGTATTGAACTCAGAGGATAAAGATGAGAAGAAAGAGGGTGCCCCATGCTCATGTGAGCAGGTGCCTTCCCAGCCAAGGACAGGAAAGCTGATCTGCTTCCATGAGCCAATGATCTTTTGCCACAAGGAAGGCTGTGCTGTGGGAGCCTGTGCACTACTCCTGTAGCCACGGCTGTGCAGTGACCCGGGCAGAAAGTCAATGGAGCAGTGGAGGTGCTTCCATCAGTAGCACCCAACAGCCTGGTCCCATTGACAAGCTATTACTAAAACTAATTCCAAAGCCCAAACATAAATCATTCTTACTATTTTTATGGCATTATCTTCCATTGTTCTTGCTAATGTTCGTCCTTTGTGTCATCTTCTGCCCACTAGAGTCTCCCTGTATATTCATTTAAATCTGGTTTCACTGGTTTTAAAACACGTACAGGGAAGGTGATACAATTTTTTAAATGTTTGTAGTTTACCATTATGGCCAATTCCTGTTACTAGAGAAAGAAGGGGGAAATGTTGAAGGTATAAAAAAGATGAGAAAGACAGCACAAGGAAAAAAGACACGGAAGAAGGGGAAATGGGAAGAGAAGGGGAAAAAGAAAAGAGACCAGGCCTCAGTCTACCCCCTGCCCCCTTGGCTGTGGCTCATTTCTTCTTACTGTCAAAATTCTGCTATCTCTAAGCCATAACATAGAATTTGAAATTATCTTAAATTATTCACAGTGTTTAGGGAAATAGATTTCCTTCCCTTCCTCCCTCCCTCCTCCCATCCTTTTTCTTTCTCTAGGGCCTGGTACATGTTAGGCAAGTGCTTCACCACTGATCTACTCCACCCTGCCACAGAGTTATATTTTCCATTCTGAATCCAAAACAGTAAAGAGAAATTTGTTTCGTGCAGGATAATTTTTAAAAAAGTGATATGTTGCTTAAGAAAAATTTCTATCATGCCATTTGCTAGTGTGTCAGTTTTTTGTTTTGTTTTGTTTTGTTTTATGCTTATTTAATAATTTCTCCCCTGAAACTTCGGGAACTGTGAAGGAGAATGACCACATTATTTTTCAGCTCAAATCTATTTCCCTACCCCTCATTCTGGACTGGCTTTTGACTTGCTTTAACCAATAGAAAGTGGAATAAATGATGTGTAAGTTCAAAAGCAAGCCTTGAGAAGTTTTCCAATTCTGCTTCATTCTCCTGGCCTAATATCCTGGAGAATGAAAGTCTACGTGAAAAGAGAAAACCGGTCATCTCAGACCACCCCCAGCAGTACATGAGTGAGCCAATATAAAAAGAGCAGAATAAACGTCAATAGAACTCTCAGAATCATGAGAAATCATGTAATCATTGTTTCAAGTCACTACGTTTTCATATACCGAACCACCACCACCACCACCCCATCCCCAGTCTCTGACCTCTAGTAATAATATCCTCCATATTAGAATTAAGTTTAAAAATTTCCAATCTGAAAAATACATTGGTATGTAAAATAATGATCACAGAGGTAAAACTAATATAGAAAGACAGAATGCAGTAGCATTTGGTGTTTGTTAGTGTGCTCACAGACACTGCATAAGAAGAACAGGCCAGGTGTAGTGGAACATCGCAAACATAGTGAGAGACTGCTCTGAATACCCAGCATGGTCTAAAGAACAGGCCAGAAAAGAGGAGAGTGAAAACAGCACTCACCGCTTGCATGGCAGAACCTCTGGGAGGATGGGGCTCTATCAGAAGTTGAGAAGGCGTCTGTCCAAAACTTCGGATTTGAGCTTCGACAGCCTGAAAAAGGCATGGGCAAGTCCAAGGGTTAAGAGGTGTTAATTACAGGCAATAGAACCACAACTGGCACCTGAAAATGTCATTCCATACTTCTGGCTTGTTTCAAGTTGAAAATAGACCTGTGTTTTCACAGGGGGGTATGCACCTGGCAAGGGCATCGATGGTGAGGTCACCCTCTAGTGCTATGGAAGCTGTTCTTATAAAACTCTGCACAACATTCTCATCTTGCTCAGTGATATGAAACAGAAACCAGCTATTTCAATCAGAAATTGTCCTTTTTGGCTTCATCTCTGTTTTCTTGCATTTGTTTTTCCTGCTTGCATCATCCCTGATGATGAAAAGCTAATCCTTTACAGGTATATTGAAAAAAGATTGCTTTGATTCTAGGCCCCATTTCATCCTGGGAAGTAGAGAGGAGGAAAAAAGAAACACAGCACCTGTGAAAACGACTTGATGCTACATAACTTCTGCACTATTATAAAAATAGCATTCTCTTGACAGTCTCTTTGAAGTGAGGTGGCTAAATAACAAAGTAAAAACCACATGTTAGATCCAAGCATGAGACAGTTACACCAGGGACCGACTAAACATAAGAGCTTGTGGGTGCCTTTTTTGAAAGGGGTGTGTGTCCGTGCCTTTTGCAAAGCACTTCCCTGCTATGGCTGCCACTGTCCACCCAGCATAGAAGCCCACCTTCCAACTCCTGCATCATGGGGAACTACACAATGCCAGGGGCTATCACAATTCCTAATGATCCTGTTTACTTGTTTATCTCCGTCTCTTCCTACTAAAAGACAAGATCCACGAAAGCCTGGCCTTTATGTGCCTTCTTTACCGTTAGGTCTCTAGGTTGAGTGCATAAGTACCACAGTATATGCAAGGGGCAAGAGGGAAGCAAAGATGCACAGGAGGCTATTTCAATGTCCCCTAACAGACCAGGGTCCTTTCCTCCCAGAAGAAAAGAAAGAAAACCCCCAAATTAAAAACCTATGTCTATCATGTTTTAATCCTGAAGACAGTAGGTCTTCAGTTTTCATAGGCTCTGTAGACCTGCACCCTGCAGGAAATAAAAATAAATCATAAGAAAAATCATCAGTACTAATTTCCTTCCTTTATTGGATGGGAATAATATGAATGGTCCTTCACAAGGACCCTGTATGAAACAATGATAGTATTTATTCATTTATGAGTTCAATGATCATGAACTAAGCACACAGCTTTATTAGGTCTCAATGTTTCTGTCCTTAAAGAATATGTTCCTGACATAGGAAGCAGGGTAAATGTACTTGGAAGGCTGAATATCACTTCAATGCCACCTTTCCAGTAAGTCAAGGCATGCTCTATGGTCACTGCCAAGGCAGAAAAGACTCAGAAAGCACCTGTGTGAGAGAGGACGGTGAAGTAGGAGCAGCAGGGCCGTGTGCACATCCCACATAGAGCCGTTTACAAACAGTGACGTAGGGTAAGTTGCTTAACCTAAGCTTCAATCTTCTCTCCTATAAAATGTGGATAATAATAGTGCCTATCTCAGTGTTATGTTATTAAATGACATGAATATAAAAATCAGGGAAAAGTGCTTTATACAGATTAGACCCTCAATATACAGTCAACAAACGTTCACTGAGGGCTAGCAATGTTTATTTAGCACTTATTACTTGCCAGTAACTTTTCTCAATCATTTACTGTCTTCTATCATTTAATCTTTAAATTGTATGATGGCAATACTTGACTATATCCATTTTATAGATAAGGAAAATAGAGCACAAAGAACTTAGAAATCTTGCTTAAGGTCACATGGTAATTAAATCCCAGACTTGAAATCTGCACCCAAGCAGCTTCACTCAAGAGCTCAGATTCTCAACCTTCAAGCCATCTGGTCATTATCTATTAGGGTCTATATTGGGCTCTAGGGGTGAAACTGTACACAAGGAAACTATGAACTTACAATCTAATGAGTGCTTTATAAACTCTATTATGTCATCACGATCATTATTTCAGTGAAAAAAAAAGTGTGTCCAAGATACAAGGAACAGAGCAGCAGGACAAGGGTTGGCTTATACAGGGTACACTAAGGCTGGCCCCAGGCTTCTACTAGTAGCAAGAGAAGGAGCCAACAGGAAGTAAGGCACAGGGACTGGGCTCATTGTCAGAACAGCTGATAAAATAGTTTTGATGGGGTGAGATTAATTTGTGATTAAAGAAATCATGAAATGGCAACCTGAAGCCTTAAGGTATCTATGGAGAAGGTGTGAGCAACACTGCTATTTCAGGTGTGGACTTAGGAACTGAGTTTCTGGATGAGATGCTTAAACTTCTGTTTAAGAATAGCTGGCAAAGACAGTGCCCTTTTCTTTGCTGCCTTCTGTGATCCCTTGCCTAGCAGCCCACTTGCCTTTCCCCTATTCAAAGGGGAGGATAAATTATCCCCTGGTCCCATCCACAGGAAGAAGGAGGTGGAGCAAGAGGAGGAGGAAGGGGCAGAAGAGAAAGAATGGGGTGCTCGATGTGGTGGTGTACACTTGTGATTCCAGCAGCTTAGGAGGCTGAGGCAGGAGGAATTTAGCCAGACCCTGTCTCAAAATTTAAAAAAAAAGGGGGGGGTTGTTTCTGGGGATGTAGAACAGTGTAGAGCTTCTCTGGGTTTAATTACCAGCACCACACAAGGGGTGAGGGGTGTAGGTGGGTGGCAGAGAATGTACTGCTTCTGCACATGACAGATGGTGTCAAATGGCTCAGAATACTAATCCTGGCCTGGCCATTTATGTGCTGTTTGATGCTGTTTGACTTTGGGCAAATAGTTAAATCTGTTTCATGTTTATAAAATGGAGATAATCACAATGCTTAGCTCATAGAATTGTCTGGGAAATTAAATAGAGACTGCATATGAAGTGTTTAGCACAGTACCTACTACACACAAAGCACCGAATCAAATGCTATATTACTAGGGTGGAGACTCAAGTGTGACCTCCATTCAACACAGCTGAAACAGAGAAGGAAGATATGCTTCCAGACTCTGTGTAGGAAGATGATGGTGAACATCTTATTTTGGGAAACTAAAATCTAGCTCAGGATTTCAAAGTACACTGTAGAGTGAGGGGCCTAGAGCCAGATTTCTTATGAGATTCTGAGAACAGCCCCAAGCATAAGAAGTTGTACACCTTACTGTAGTTGTGGAAACTATAGTAACTGGAAGAAATGGATGAATATGTGAACCAGGTCCTATGAAAAATCAATAGGTCTTAGAGACTTGATGACTTTGAGCAATGAGGGAAAAAAAGGCTAAACTTTTTTCTTTTTAACTTGCATGTTTCAGAGAACAGTAAAGCAATGAACAGAAGTAGGAGCTTTTGTTAGGAAAAAAGCAGTCTAACAGAGGAAAGACAGTAAATTTTATGTCAGACATGTGAAATCTGCAGTCCAGTGTGCAAAAGAAAACCCAAGACTGGCTCTGAGATGAGAGATCAGAGGTACTGATTTTGGTATCATTCATTCAAAAGAGAAATTTAACTCAATGGTTTCTATCTTGTTCTCTATGTACAGGTGTGTTTTTAAGCAGCAAGAATGAGTCCTTTTTCTAAATGAAATCTACATGAAACCTCAGTACATAAAAAACATGGAGATAGACTCTTCTATTTCAGCAGCCTCTGGGACAAAGGAAAGAAGTTACAGGGCCCAGGAGCACAGACAGAAATCACTAGCTAATCCCCAGGAAGAAGATACACAAGACATGTACACAAAAGGAGCGAGAGCTGAACCTGGAAAAATAATTAGATTTAGGGTATGCCCTGAAGAAAGAATGAAGAAGATGGACAAAGGGCAGTTAAAGGGTGGGTGGGAGGGAAAGCAGCAGAGAGCAACATGGGAGCCAGAGGATGAGAGTTCTAAAGAGAAAAGGGTCGATGATACCAACTACAATGGAGAAACCAAGAATGATAACATTACAGTATGTAGCTCTTTATTATGCACAAAATTTCATGCAGCTGTTCTTAATACTACCTATACTGTTCTGTACTTAACATTGTTTTGAAATGGAAAAGATACTGGGGCAGCAAAGTGATAAAGCACATGCTTATTAGCATGTGTGGGACCTAGATTCTGCCCCCAGCACCAAAAGAAAAGAAAAAGATAAGGTTCATAAAACAACTTTTGAAAATGCTAATCTCTTCTTTTAAACACTCTCCTACAATTCTGTTTTAATAGCATTGGCATAGCAGTTGACCACTTTCAGGAAAAGGCTTGTTTGAGTCCCAGTGCAGTGATCTGATGATTCTGTCTCAGTGACAGGATAATCACAGGCTAAATAATAATAAACTTTCTTTCCAAGTGCTGTTATGTTAAAAGGCTGTAGAATTCTTATATATAAATGCTTTACTTCTGACTAACCCCAAGTTCCTGGTAATAAAAAAGGTAGTAGAAAGGGCTTTTTCAAGTATGAGAACTAAGGAGCAAGATTGTGAGGTGCAATTATGATCTCATTTGTATCACATTTGTATCACCAACTGTTAATTCCACATTCTCCCCATTGTTTTAAAATTCACTGGCCCTTTTTCATTCACCTTCATCTCTGATGCAGTTTGCAATGCTGATCACCACTGTTTCTTCACATTCTTTCTTCTGTGGCTTCAATGGTTTTACACTACAGTGGTCCTCTGTTCCTCTTTTCTCCCTTATTAACTTCTTTTTCATCCATAAATTAACATTGCAAGTTATCTTTTTGTGGCACTCTGATTTTTTTAATCTATATTTCTCCTAAAAACGTTTTCTGCTGAACTTCAAACCTTACTTCTGTTTGAAAGATGTCCAAATCCACAAGCAGTGGATTGTCCCCTTCTTTGAACTGTCTGTCTTTTCCGCTGCCTGCTGTTCTGTGTGTACTATATGCGTATCTCAGCACACCTAAATTAAACATGTCTAAGAGTAGGAAAAATCAAGTTTATTTGAGCATACCTTAGTCAAAGGATAGAGTCTATTCTTTTTTTTAAAGAGACAGAGGGACAATGAGAAAGGGAGAGGGGGAGAGAGAGAGAGAATATCAATTTTATTTAGTTTTTCCATGTGGATTTCGTTGCTCCGACACTTCGTTGTGTATGTGGGTGCTGGGGTTTGAGCCTGTGTCCTTGCACTTGCCAGGCAAGTGCTCTACCACTGAGCTACTGCTCCAGCTCCTCTATTCTATTTTTTTTTAATGATCAGAATCTTATCAACATTTTAAAATATTACTTGTTTTACATACAGTCATTGACTTACCCAATCACTTTTTTTTTAAAAAAAGAGAGTGAGATAGTGTGTGTGAGAGAGAGAGAAAGACAGAAAGAATTAATTTTATTATTTAGTTTTTTATATGGCCTTCGTTTCTCTGGTACTTTGCTGTGTATGTGGTGCTGGGGTTTGAACTCGCGCCCTTGCATAAAGCCAGGCAGGCACCATAACTGCTGAGCCCCAATCACTTCTTTTTGAAGTTTCTCACATCATTATTCTTTTCTGAATCCAAGTCCCTTGTAATTTCAACTATTGAGATTTGTCATATTCTCTACAGTTTTCCTCCTCTATTTCAGTCTCTTCCTTGAGTGTACCCCACAGAATGGAGTTTGCCCAGATTTTTCTTTGAGCAACATCCCTCTGATAAGTGTCTTCAGGTGGTCCCTACTCCTCAACAGATTAAGGGTGAATGCCAGGCACTGATGGGTCTCCTTCCTTTTATTCCCTGTCCCATTATCTTATGCAAGTGTTCTTTTTTTGGTCAAGCTGGTTTTCATCCACAAATATAAACCATTTCTGCCTTTCATTTTCTCTTATGCTACTGCTCCTCCTAGAATGATCACCCTCATCTTCTATCCCTCTCTAGAAAGCCCTGCTTGAATTTCACCTTGTTGGTTTAATATTTACCAAATTTTACTGTCTGTTCCTATTGCTGACTACAGTATACACCCGAATCAGGCTTCTGGGTAATGTTAACTTTTGATAGAGTGGATAGTCTTTGTACACAAGTATACTGTAAGGATTGGATTGCCATGTATTTTGGTGGAACAGTATGTAACACGTGGAACAGTGCCTTACACACAGTACTCAATGCAACACCAAAGTTTACTGGGTGCCAATTATACAGGAAGTCAGCTCAGAACTCTGGTGACTCATTTAGTGTCCTCTTATTGAGGGTGTGGGGAGGATAGGGAGCCTTAACGGGAAGACCCATGTCTGCTTCTACAGAGACCAAATGAGTCTCTCAGGGAAGCTCTGAAAGATGTCACCGAAGGCAGTAATTCTCATTTCCCCAGTCTTAACACACCAGAGGGACATGACAATACTACAGTGTCTTATTACAGAAGGGACTGTTAAGGCCAAGTGAGAAATCCTGGGGGGTGATATATGTGATATAAAAAGCCCCTCAGGTAAATCTGGTTATTGCCCTCTTTTCACTTTTTCATGCAACTTTCTGTATAAAGAAAAAGGAAATACAGAGGTATAAAAGAGGTTTGAAATCACAGAAAACCTATAGGTATCCTTACTCCTGTATAAACTTTAAGAAGGTAGGATGGGCCAGGCTCAGTGACACACTCCCATAATACCAGCAGGTTGGGAGGCTGAGGCAGGAGATTGACGCTGTAACTGCAGCATGTGTATAAGAACGTTTGTTAGCACACAGCAAGCCTACAGGCGAGTGTGTGACACTGTAACTGCAGCATGTGTATAAGAACGTTTGTTAGCGCACAGCAAGCCTACAGGCGAGTGTGTGACACTGTAACTGCAGCATGTGTATAAAACACTTACTACTACTCCTCCTTAAGATTAATAATAGCGGTTTTGCAGCCTCTGCTTCTGTTTCCAGTTTGGTCCCTGTCAGCATCCCCTCACAACCCACACTGTGACATGCAAGCTGTCATGTTGCCTTTTAAAGTGCTGCGTAGATTTTCTATTCCTTTCTCTGTGTGGTTGCCTTCTTCATTCTTGAAGACTCACGTCAGTTTTCTCCGGTCCCTGGGAGTTATTTCTTGACCTCGTCCAGACTGTTACCATTCTTTCCTTACTGGTATCAGGGCAATGTGCACAAACCTACTTATCCACTTCCTATTTATTTAATATCCTACATATTGATTTTCTATCTTATCACCTAGGCCATTATTCTTTTTAAGAACAGAGATTGCCATTCATTTTTGTGCTTCTGGGGCTCGGGACTTAGTAGGTGGTCAATAAATATTCACTGAATGAATGGCCATACAAGGGAACTTAATTCAGTAGAGATAGAGCTAAGAGATATGTTACTAACATCACTTGAGAGCAGCTTAGTATTGAATCAAACATTGTATTGAACATTTCTACTAAAAGCTAGGTTTATTATTTAGCATTCTTATTCATCAATTCCAAATTATTTCTGTAAATAGTCTGTTACTACTTTCTATAATAAAACCTGAATTCAGCAGGCAGCATTCCAGATGTTGAAATATACAGTAATAAAAAGACCATACAAATATTTTGAGATAGTCTAGTAAAACCACATATTTATATTTCATAAACAGCATCTTGAATATTACCCAGAGAATTTATTAATGGCTTTCTAAATGGAAATATTATGAAGAAATCTTCAACAATCTGTGTGTTCGATTGTTTTTTTGAGCCAACTATTACATATTTGCATGATTTTATAGCCATATATATAGGGAAAGCAAATATATATATATATGTTACACATATACATATACACATACATATATAGAGAGAGTATAGACACATACATGATAGAATGAAAAATAAAAAAGAAATAAAGGAAGTAGTCTTGGCTTAGTGACAATGTAATATTTGGCTTCAAATTAACAAAGCTTTCTCTCTGAAGTAGTCTTTTTAATCTAGCTAAGGAAACAAGTTAACTTAGTACAACATTCAGTAACCAACAATAATAAATAAATGTTGTAAAATTTTCTTTTAAGATGGGGGTTAGGTTAGAAATAACATACGCATGTGGATGCAATTAATAAGTATGCTGCTTTTTTAAAGCATACTGCTCTGAAGCTGCATTTTATCCCTTACATGCTTATACCTAAAAGCACTACTGGAAGAGCAAAACAGAAATGAAATAATTTAGTAAGAAAAAATATGCCATTTATTAATATATTTAAAAAATTTAATATTACTAAAATTAAGTTTTAGAAAAGATTCTAGTCTGCCTCTTTACTGATAAATGTTTAACAAAACTTCATAACTTAGATTTAATTCTTTCAATATTCATAGTCACAGTAAGACCCTCCCGAGATCTGCAGTGTGCTACACCTCATCTTGTTATTTGTGCCAGCTTTCCTCTCTCCCTCCGCACACGTGAACTTGAACTGGAGAACAACTTACTGGGTATTTGCCATCCTCTACTTGGTCTGTTGACAACTAGTGCCCTTTGGAGCCACTGTCAAAATCTAGCTTTGATATCAGCAGGTTGAAAAAAAACTATCAAATGACCATTTTAGTCATTATATGCTTAAGTTTTTAATGCCCAGAGGAAAAAAATCCTGATGACACTAGCTGCTGAAGCCAAAAGACAAGGCCTAACAAGGGCTCTACAAAGATGCCATGAAATCCCAGGCTGAAAAGAATCTCCACAATACAAACGGTCTTGTTGGGCAACAACTCTGACTGGGTAAAAAAAAGAAAAAAAGAAGAAAAGAAAAGCATCATTTAAAAACACTTACCAGAATCCAAAAACAGTTACTTTTTACTAGTCAGAATTCATTCACAAAATCTTAAAAATGGTAAATAAACATAACTGAAATTAGGCGTAAGAAATATTTTAATGTTGAAATATAAATATTGAACTGCCCTGGGAAGAGAAAGAATTTAAGCTCAGTGAAGCATGAATATTAAAAAAAAAAAAACCTTAGAGAGTAAAACATAGTTTCTAAAGAACTGTATATGGAATATTTTAAACTTACTTAGATGTTCAAAATGTAGACCAGAGGATAATTAAGTACCAAAACATGCAAAAAATCCACATAGAAGAAGGATGTGATGAGAAACAAGTGAAACTGAACAGAAGTAATTCTACATTGATTTGGGAGTTGAAAGACCTTTTTAAATTTTTTATAAATTAGAGAAAAATATTAAAAAATTTAGAAAAGAGTCAGATTTTTATGTTTTCAGATAAAGACTTCACTTCTAAGAATTTTCATAAGGAAAGAATGAAATGAATGTAAAAAGATATAGGTACAAAAATAATTACGAGAGAAGTCTTTATAACTAAAAATTTGGAGAAAAAACTACCTAAATAAACTATGATAAAGGAATACGATACAGTTGTTAAAAAGAGTAAGTTGAGCTGAATGTATCCTACACAGAAACTAGTCTACAACATACTGATGAAAGAAAACTCTCTAGTTACCAAAAAATATAGAGTATGACCTCATGTAAGTACACACACACACTTACTGACACACACACACGCATGTGTGTGTATACATGCATGAATAGTTGCTTGCATGCAAAATCTGGAAGGGTACATATCAAACCATCACTGGCTGTTCCCTATGGCAGAAGATGAAAATATTGGCAAAATAAAAATCTATACTTTCCTCACTTTTACACCATTTGCTATCTGACGGAAAGATGATTTACTTTTAAAATGAGCAAAGACAACAATAAATCCACTTAAAAAGAAATCTAAAACTAATAAAACACAAAAATCTTCAGAAAGCCTGCCAATAGTCAATACACTTTTATGAAGTTTAATTTATCCATTAACATAATAGCCAGAAATATATTTAAACCACCTAAGAATCCTAGTTGATTAACTGGTAATCAATGTATCTTGCTAATAAAGTTAATTTGGTCATAATGAGCTTACTTTCTAATTTATTTGATTCCAAGAAGTCCTTCGTTAACAATATTTTGCTATCTTTTAAGGATTAAATATTTAGAAAGGTACACACATCTGTGAAGTAAACAATATGTTTTCCTCCAAACAGCACTCAAAAAATACAGCAGGAGACACACACGCCGTGATGCTATGGAGTTTACAAAGAGCAGAGAAAGAACGGCTTCCAAATACAAGCAAATATTTAAAAATTAAGAAAGCCATGGAAAAGGTCAGGGGAGTAGTAAAAAGGGAGAGAAAGGAGTATTTATACCAACATATCTAGTCAAGTAATATCATGGAAGTATGAAGATAAAACATGGAGTTATTATAATTTGTAGATAAAAGCACAGATTTTCCCAACAGTGCCTTGTAACTGAGCCTATGCATTCCAGGCACATTAAGTGAGGCCCAGCTCAGCCTCACTACAATCTCCAGTTCTTGTAGCTGTCCATCTACTATAGCATAATCCCAGCTGCCAATCTGAAAGAAACCAGCTAGTCAGAGCAGACACAACCAACAGAAACAAACGTCACTCAGTAACGTTCAGCGGCACTGTGCTCATGGATAATTTCAAACAGTATCTCTGTCTAGAACATTGATGTGCTCATTCAAAACACCTCCATCTCTGGCTACTGGAAATGAGTAGATAAAGCAGCTGCCTAGAAAAATAAGTGGAATGTCTTCAAAGGGGTTACCCATGCCAAAAGGCAAACAGTGAAACAAGGCGAAAGTTCTTAAAGAAAACAGACAACAAAACAGGAAAGTTAATTTACTGCATTTAGAAGGTGAAATTATTTCCCAGAATCAAATACATTTAAGCTATGTCATAAAAAGATGTAGTCATTGGGTCAGTCATTCATTTGGTAGGAAAGGGTCTGATTTTCTCAACAGTATTTGTGAGCATCCACTGTTTCAGACCAGCAAATTGAGATGAAGTGGAGAATTAAATAACATGCCTCCTGACTTCGAGAAACTTAAACCTGGAAGACAACACGCGCGCGCACACACACACACCCCCTGTATACAAAACACAGCACTAGCAGGGATACAGAGAAGTTAAGAAAATAAATTTACAGTTATAACATGGTTTACTTAATATTTAAGAATCCATTCTTAAGTGTTTCCCAAAGATGAACAGAATAGAACAGAATAGAATTTAGTTGTTTCTTTGCACTAATAATGAAAACTAAAAGCAGTGATTAAATTCTAAGTAAATTGTCCAAGAAAACAAATATTATTCTGAAATTTTATGCAGATGTTCAGGTCTGTGCAATTTTTTAAATTCATCTTAATTTTACTAAAATGTTATATTTATTTTAAAATTTAGAAAAAAAAATTCAGGACCCTTGATTTGAGACCACACTTTATGTTCCCAATGCAAACTGAAGACAATGCCTAAAGGAAACGGGTTCATGATAGAAATCATCAGCATAACAGAATGGCTTCAGGTTCCTTAGAGGAACTGAAAGGGATTTTTTAAAGAAAAAGCATGAAAATATTCACACTTTGCTTTATCGCCTTGGCTATATAACTTAGCTACTTGCGTAACTAATAATTATGCAATAGGAACAAAATAAGTGAAATGCAAAGATTAGCTTTACTGACAACTTTGATGTTCATTTAGTTGACTAAGGGAAACTGTCTGATTATTGCAGTTTTGATGTACAATAATGTCTGGCATAATTTCATGGTATTTTTTATGGAGGTTTTCAATTAAAACTTGACTAATCCTTACCGTTTATTTGGCTTTTCATTGTACAGTTCCTGCTCTGCTCTGTGTCAAACATGCCATCTGTGTAACACACTTCTGGCCAGAGATGCTTCAGGGTTGTTTCTGGAACACTTGGAATTGTAGCTGCATGAAATTTTAACTTATTGCATTCAATACACCTATTGTATTATATTGCTACAACCATTGTAATCCTGTTGTCCTACTCTTAAATCTTACTACAGTCGCAACAAAGGTTCCTGCCTCACCTGCTTAAAACAGGCCTATGGACAACTCCCCCAACTATTTAACCAATGTTAACAATGCTATAAATACCAATTGTGTTTATGCTTTCTGAAAGATTCACTGCAGCCAGTGTTCTGCAGCAGTGCTGGAGCCAAAATGAGCTGTTGACTCCCACCATGAGAGTGATGGAATTCTAAGCCAAAAATGCTTTTCCTCGGATAAGATATCTGATTTGCTACTGCTGTCATGAAACTGGGGTCATGTAAACTTAAACACTGCTGCTGCTTCTTTTGGAAAACAGACCTTCTCAGAGTGATTATGAGTTGCTAAAACAGCATTTGGAAGGATAAATTTGGAAGGAGGAAAACCAATCACTGACACTAAACAAAGCTTGCAGGTTTTACTTTCATGTTATGAAGCCCACTGAATAGAATTCTTTAACTTGAGCTCTACCCTGGCTCTCTCTCCATTCTCCCCTAGCCATCTTATTTGAACGGAGCTCAGATCCATTTTAAAAAGAAATCAAAAACTTTAATTTCTGAACTCTCATAAACATAAAATACCTTGTATTTGCTTGAAAAGTAAAGGAGAAAATGATCCTTCCACAGGGAATATAGTGAATATGCAGAGCCAAGTACAAGATGAAAACGCACAGACAATGTTGTTCATACAGTTGCTGGGTGTATCTTTCAGTCTTTGGGCTGCCCACCCCTTCTTCTTCTAACCTGCAGGCACACCCCAGGATCTGCCCTGGTTCTCCCTGTACAGGCTGCTGGGGGGCTCTGTGCGGTGTCCGTACTTTCCCTTTTATCAGAATCTATTATCCAGACCTGTTCACAGATAACTGAACAACTGGAAATGATTGTTTAAAAAAACAAAAAAGATTTGTACGCAAATCAATTGTCTCTAACGGCAGAATTTCAAGCATTTGTAAAGGGCAATGAATTCTATGGCAAAGGCTTTTTCCTGCATGTGTCAAACCACATAAAATAGGAACTACTTTGGCCAAATTCAGCTTTACGACTCTGGCATTAGTTAATGAAGCCCAAATTTGGGTACGGAGGCTTTCCATTCTTTCACTTTTAAGATTGTATTATTTGCATTTTTTATAGTTACCATATTGCTTTGAAAAATAAGTTTTGAAATCCCAACTTTGTATGACTATTTGATTACACACACACACACACAATGAAACCAAAGATAATTCACAAAACTTAGTCCTTGACACAGAACTTATAATTAACATTATTATATTATAATTATAATTAAAGTGATATATCTAAGATATTCTCTGCCAGGTAGAAATATTTTTTTCTTCCATGTCAAATGCCATGGGAAAAATGAATAAATAAATTCAAACTGCTCAAAGGTATGAAAGAAGCCATATAGTTCAAAGGGTTAAATAACAAAGCAAAAACAAAAGACTGAAGGTGCTGATTTCTGACTGAGACAAAAGTTAAAAAAATTCAAAGTTATTTCACCTTTATTAGAGTTTCAAGAAGATCCCTTTATAGAGATAATATGCCCTGGCAACAGTGAACGTTGAGGACACAACCCAAACCCAGAAAGGGATTACGGTGATCACAGAGGACGACCACCGCAGACTGTACTCACAGTCTCATGTCACTGGCACCACTGGGGCAGACTTTCAAGCAGGGGCATTTTTCTACCCTCAAAAGGGAAAAGGAGTCATGGTTGTCCCACTAAGATTAGACAGAAACAATTTCCAAAAGTACAGAAAGAGGCAAATGAAACATTTCTATGAGCTCAATAACCAAAAATAATAACCATAAACATTTAAGGGTCTACACTTTCACTTTTCGTTATGCATTTGTACATTTCGTAACCTGATCTATTTTTCACTGTAAAAGGGCAAAATATATTTCCATAGTAATGCATATAGATTTACATAGTCATATGTACATGTACATGTGTATATATAATGTATAATATATGTAATTAATTTAGTTTAAGGTCAAATATGATAACCAGAACAATAATAACAAGATAATCTACATTCACTAATTACATTTCCTCGTTACTATCTTACTACAAAACGGCCACTAGCCCTGAAACTCCTCTAACCCCCAAATGTTCCAAGTTCACAAGGAATGGGAACCTTTATGAAAACTATGTCCAAGGTCAGTTAAGTTTCAACAGATTTCAAACAATCTCTATTATATGTACCACATTCTTTAGCTTTAAATTAACTTAAAAATTAGTAACTGCTGTGTCTTCCAAACTGAGCATCTCCCAAAATTCCTGTGTTAAGACTTAATCCCTATTGTGGTGTTAATCAGAAAATGATTGTCATAGGATCCACCCTGTGAATGGACTGAGCCTCATAAAAGGGCTGGAGGGAATGAGTTTAGGCTTTCCCCCTTCCATCTTGTGCCCTCAGAGACACAGTATTTGTTCTGCATAGAGGATGTAGCAGCAAGGCCCCATCTTGGATGTGGACACCAGGGTTCACCAGGCATGAACTTGCTGCCATCCTTGATCCTGGACTTCCAGACCCCAGAAATATGGGGAAAAATGCTTACTGTTTATAAATGACTTAGTCTAACCAGACACAGTGGCACAAGCCTATAATGCCAGCATCTCAGAAGGCTGAGGCAAAAGATCACAAGTTTTGAGGCTTACCTGCACAATTTAGGGAGACCCTGTCTCAAAATAAAACAGAATGAGCTGGGGATGTAGCTCACTGGTAGCTTTCTGGGGATGTTGCCCTGGGTTTAATCCTCTGTACCAAAAAACAAACAAACAAACATAAAACCTGTCTGTGGTTTTTTGTTACAACAGTACAAACGAACTCACGCAGTAATGAAAAGACACTTAGATTGGATATCTGAATGCAAGCCCTGAGGAGATGGACTTCCAGCTGATGCAAACATGACAAGGAGCCAGAATGTGAATGAAAATCTCAGGTACTCAGAGGTAGTAGAGTAAACAGCTGTCATGAAAAAGTGCTAAGTCATTGACAGACTTCATGTGGTCAGGAACAGAAAGGAGGTCAGTATGACAGGACACGTAAATTAGGAAGAGAATGGCTTGACATGAGATCTGAGAAGTAGGTGTGGCCAGATCATTTGGGTCCAGTAGGATCTTACTCATTATTTAATGTGAAATAGGAATGTTTAAGTAAGGGGTGATGTGATTTGATTTATGGTTTTAAGATCTCACTTTGGCAGTCTGTGGAAGGAGAATATAGGTAGGTAACGAAACAAGTGACCAAATCTGTTAATGCTGGTCCGTGGGGAGATGATGATGGTGGCATGGACTAATGATGGACGACACACATAGCTTCCAGATATGTTTTGGAGATATCACCAATCTTGCTACTCTTTATCAGCTACTTCTTGTCTGCCTCCGACTTGACACAAGGTTCATCTAGTCATGGAGCCCTACCATGCTCCTTCCCACGAGCCTGTGCTCGTTGCTTCCAATGCTGCTTCTCTTTCTTTTGCCTGACATACTTTAATTACTTATTTCTTAAGGATTATGCTTTGTCAATTATTACTTCCTTAATCTGGCTGCTTCTCCTATGCTCCGGAGCACCTTCTGTTTATGTCACATTATCCACATACACACATGTATATGCATATGTAGAGAGAATTTTTTTTAAAAGAGACAAAGAAACAGAAAGAGAGAGAGTCAATTTTTTAAACTTATTTTTTCATCTGATTTTTATTTTTCTGACACTTGTTGTGTAGTGGTGCTGGAGTTTGAACCCAGGTCCTTGTGCATGCCAGGCAAGCACTCTACTGCTGAGCCATCACTCTAGCACTAGTAAGAGTTTTTTAAAAATTTATTTCTCTGGGTTAAGCTGATTTTACTAAGGTTGGAACTAGATCCTGGCCATTCAGAAAGGTGGTCTTTTATCATGTGTTAAATCCAGATAAGGTATAATGTTATACAGCCTAATACTTTTTTAGAGATATTGTGGGTAAGGGAAGGGAGGGATATGGGTGGGAAATTGGGTGGGCACTCCTGGGGGTAAATCTAGTACCCAGAAACTATACACATTTTATATTATTTTGTTAAAAATTTGTATGGTTGTTCAAAAATAAAAATTAAAATAAAAAAAGCCTAACCACAAAAAAATTTTATTTCTGAACTACTAGACTCCATCAATGAATAACCAGAAATGACTAACTTTATTTGTCCCTTGTCTATAACAGAACATATATAATGCTGGGAAAGTAAAGTAGATTAAAATATGGTAAATGCAGGGAGAAAAGAAAAAAATAATACCAGAGAGAAATAAAAAGGAGTAAAGGGGGTCTGTGTGAATAAGCAGCTAAAGATAAGAATATATTCTGTACCTGGGGGTCACAAGATATTTGAGAAAAAGATTAGCATGTTTGCCTGGAAAAAAATTCTTTCCAGTGTGTGATATATGTAAATGCAGACATGTATATCGATAACCCAGCTGTTTTCTAAAAATTAAAAACAACATAAAAGTTTAATGTGCTGCAGGCTGTTTCTCTGATTACTCTTCCTCCTCTTATAGTTATTATTTCTATCGTTTAGTGCTCTTTTTATAGAGAGATTATTTTTATGGTCACTTACTATGCCATATGTATTAACCATTCACTCTCGAATAGCAACTTCATCCTTTGGAATGTAGCTTTTGCCAAGCAACAAATGTGTGACTTGTATGCAGGCACCTGGCTTTGCATAAGGCATGGTGGACTGAACCAAGTGCATGCTAGTGAACAGAAATAAGCAGAGTAGCCAGGAAACAGAAACTAGTCTGTCTGCTTTTTATACTTTCAGAAAGGCACAGTTTCTATCCTGGTACCCTTTTGTGATTTTGAAGAAACAATGTTTCAAGTGGACATACAAGTGTACCAGTGTTAGAGATGCAAAAGCACCTCATTAGAATAAGATACCCAGAAGATGGGTGTGGCCTGCTGACAGGCTGGGCTGTGAATACATGGGTGGCAAAGGTGAAAGCTTTACAACTGTCCGGAGGTCTGTGATAAGACACCTGACTTGGAGCCTGCACCGGCTGGGCCTTACAGGCACATGTGTGGCCACAGGGTGGGAGTCCATAACCCTGCATACCCTTGGGTAGCCTCACTGCAATCCCTGAGGTTTTTTGTTTTGTTTTGTTTTATTAAGAAAGATAGAATCAATTTTTAAAAATTTATTTATCTGGTTTTTGTTTCTCTGACACTTAATTGTGTATGTGGCGCTGGGGGCTGGGGTTTGAACCCAGGTCCTCGTGCATGCTAGGCAAGGTCTCTACCACTGAGCCACTGCTCTAGCCCCAATCCCTGAGTTCTGAAGGAAACAGTGTTTATGAAGGCAGAGAGGCACTTGGTGATCACCTCTCTAAAACAGTTCCCTACCACCAACTCACCCTGTACCATCATATCCACCTTTATTTCCTCCTTAGCACAAATCACAACTACAATTACAGTCTGTATTATTTATTTTCTGTACACTGAATTAGAATGTGAGCTCCATAAGGAAAGAACTCTGTCTTGCTAAGCTCTGTATTTTTAGCACCTCAAAAACAAAATGAATATTTGTTGAATAACTACATAAGAACATAAACCCCTTCCTGCCTTCCTTATCTATTCAGTCCAGCCTAGATTCACGTTTCCTCATTTTGACAATACCCCTTTATCTATTTCATTGGCCTCCCCTTTCTACTCAATCTTTTTTCTTTCTTTTCTTTTCTTCTTTTTTTTTAGAGAGAGAGAGAGAATTGATTTTTATTTTTATTTTATTTGGTCTTAGTTTTTCCAATACTTAGTTCTGTATGTGGTGCTGGGGTTTAAACTCAGGTCCTCACGCATGGCGGGTAAGCACTTCCACCACTGAGCCACCGCTCCAGCCCTACTCAATCCTTTTTTATACATTTCACCATATTTCCATACCCAAATGGCTCTCTTTCTGTCTGTCCATCTGTCTCTCTCTTTCTCTACACACACACACACACACAGTCCTTCTTTGTTCAAGTGTTCTTCTTTACACTTATTCTGCTGTTGAACACACAGAAAGGAAATAAATAACACAGAAATAAACTACTAACTTTAAAGCAACACCTATTAGGCACCTATCACCATGTCAGAAAATTCCCTCACTATTGCCTCATCCTTGGTGGAAACCTGCGTAGACAATCCTGCTGCCTTGTCACGCACGCATACACACTGACGATGCAAGACCCCATGCCATGCTGCTCTCTACTCTTCAGTTTCAGAGGGGCTGGTATTGTTCCCTCCTGTCCAGGGTTTATCTCTGCTCACACTCTGGATTTTGTTCCTTTCCATTTTCTCAGAGCTCGCCAGTCTCTTACACGCTTTCTTTCTGTATGTCTTTTTTTTTTTTTTTTTTCCACATTTATTAGAAGTATATTACAATGCAGGATACAGATGAGGGGGAAACATTGTCAAAACTGTAGCAATCTGGGCTGGAGTGGTGGCTCAGTGGTTTCGGCGCTTGCCTGGCAAGCACAAGGACCTGGGTTCAAACCCCAGCACCACGTACACAACTGAGTGTTGGAGCAACGAAAGCCATGTGAAAAACTCAATAAAGTTGTTTCTCTCTTTCTCTGTCTCTCTCACTGTCCCTCTCTCTTTA